>CM044967.1:356965-483716 GCA_024516035.1 Bactericera cockerelli
AAACCTTCCCTGTTACCAGATAAGTACATAATTTATTTTCTTTTCATGATATTCTACTGAACTAATGTTAATAATTATCACTCAAAAGAATGATTATAATTAGCTAAAAATAAATGATATCAAATTGAGAACACCTTGTCCACTCTCTTTCTATATCTCTGCACTCCTCTCTGAATTTATTCCTCTTATGTTTAGCTTTATTTATCCTTTCTAGGGGTCACCCCAAACTTGATTTCTCTTTAAATTTACTTGTTGCACGGCAATAAAAAATGACGGTCGGAGTATGATTTTTCTGAAGTTATTTGATTTGAATCGAGAAAATTACACCGCGACCGCCATTTTTTATTGCCGTGCAACAAGTAAATTTAAAGAGAAATCAAGTTTGGGGTGACCCCTAGAAAGGATAAATAAAGCTAAACATAAGAGGAATAAATTCAGAGAGGAGTGCAGAGATATAGAAAGAGAGTGGACAAGGTGTTCTCAATTTGATATCATTTATTTTTAGCTAATTATAATCATTCTTTTGAGTGAGGCGTTCTTCTTTTTTTAACCACGAAGTGGTGTTTTTGGGGGGATATCAGTTCTTTTTGTACGAAAATATAGGTTCATACCCTACTGAAACATTATGAATAACAAAAGTAAATAAGCTGGGAAAATGTGAATGTACCAAGTTGTCTTTTTTTTAAGATATAATTTTAGCAGTACGTATTTAATTTTTCTAAAGTCAATATCTATTTGGATCACAGATTTGGCCCCCTGAGTCTCCAAAGTGAGTAAATAATAATTATATAAATTTGCAATGCAAGACCTTTTGATTCTATACTCCACATGATTAGGTTTATCTTTCAATGCTAAATAGACCTCGGAGCCTCCTATGAGGGACACTAAAACACCTGAATTTACAAATGCCAAAGAAATTAATTTGTAATCACCTTATCAAGGTGAGGTAATGAGTTCTCTCCCGTTGACCTTTTCTTACCCGAATTCTCTCCGGCTTGTTGCAGGGGTCACCACGAGTATCTCTCCCGGAAATAAGACCATGCTTTTTACATTAGGTATTTAAGAAAATGAAAACTATAAAATTATCATTTTTAATAAGAATGGGCTTTTTATAAGGAAATCTTTTAAATCTCTAACTAAAGAAAGGCAATGCCTTCAGTGTTTAGTAGAGTTATATAAAATACATAGAAGGCCATGCCTCAGGAATATAGTATATAGGGACAAGGATAAGACATAGAAGGCAATGCCTCGGGATTATAATAGGGTTAGGTAAATATATAGAAGGCCATGCCTTGGGTTTATCATAGGGTTAGGAAAAATACATAGAAGGCCATGCCTCATTTCTATATCAATGATTCCTAGGTGTTTCGATTATAATTTTTATTCTAGGCCTAAACTATGTAGGTATAAAATCAGGTAAAAATACAAGCGACGCGACGGGAGACAACTTGGTGTTGATAAAACCATGAGCGGGAGAGAACTCGGTTGTGAAGTGCCTTATCAATACCTCACGAGGTATGAGTGTACCCCGGACATAATGGACAGAGAAAAAAAAAACTTCCCTCAAAGGGATCGAACCCAAGCCTAGTATGCTACCCACTTGGCCAAAGTCACTACTTTGTCACAACTTTTAGTGAGTAGCATCGACATTATGAGAGCTACATAATTCATCATATTTTATCTCCATCCAACCATGATTGTCCAAAATCAATCTCGTAATGCCGCCACAGGTCATTGTCCAATTTTGCAACTTCTAAAATTTTCCTCGCGAGGGTAATGGGGTCGTCATGAAGATCAAATATAGAGATCGGAAAAACAAAACAACGTTAAGCCCAAATTGAAAATATAGAGCTAAAAAATTTCGTCCCCGCCAGGATTCGAACCTATTCTGACTGGGTGGCAGGTCGAGCACGCTACCAATAGACAAAGTTATCTTTTACAGAAACGGACGGAAAATGAACTAAATTAATACTTGGAAACTTGAACTTTAAAATTTTGCAGGAGAGCGAGGTCATCTCGAAAAATTCATACTGGCCAAGATCTGACCACTAAGCTAAGAATTCAAAGGTACCTACCCGCCAAAGAAAATGAAAAGGCCACCAGGTGCCACCCAGTGGACCGGATGAAGGAATAAAATCAATAAATTTGGTATCTGCTCATCAAGATCTTTCATTTGATACCACTTAAGACTAGTATTATCCTTCAATTCCCGATTTGGGCTCCCAAAATCCGAGGCCGCCCAAATGGGCCGCCCGCTTATAATTCAGAATTTTTTTTTGGTCCGGGCTCATCTCCATTATATCTTGATCACTTTAGACACCTCACTTAATCTTTAATGCCAAGTTAAAGACACGAAGTCGGGTCTCAAAGGATCCGTATGAAAAAAAACAGAAAAAAAAAAAATTATGAATCTTTTCATGTCTTTCACGATTGTTCGGGGGTCTCGAAAATAGGGTTCCCGGTGGCCTAGGAAGTCAAACAAAGAGTCAAATCAACTTACTTTTCAACGTAGAGCCCATTTCTGCAATAAAAATTGCGATTTTTGAATTTCATGTTGCACTTTTCGCTGGCTGAAAGTACATGAAATGCATGGGAACTATGTTTTCCGTAACCTTACACTCTGCCGGGCTGTCTCTTTCTTTGTATAGGCGTTCTTCACACATCGGCCGAGGTGTTTGATGTTATGTAGGCTCTTTGCTTTTAATCGTATTCTTATCTCTGAACCATTTGGTTCGTTGCTTCTTCCTTTCTTCCTAGTAAAAACCTAAGACTTCCTTAATTAACACGTTGAGCGCTGCGAACCTCCATGGGTGGGGACTTTTCTTATATATAATATATTATCAAGTGGTATCAAAACTCACATGGGGGTTTTTTATATAATTATGAATGTAAGAGCTCAGTGAGATGGCTCCGGTCAGTTCTACCCATCCCTACTCGGCAATCAGCTTTATCAATACTGGAGCGAAGTGGACTGTAGATTCTAAAAAATTTAATAGGGCTGGTTCAAATGTTAATGAAATAATTTGTATAAAAAGGCTGATAAGATTTTACTTACGTGACTGTAGACTTGTAGATTTTTTTTATCACTCACCGCTATCGCCCTTCCCTACACTGCTGAAATTTTAGAAGACTTAAAGGAGCTTAGGAGGGGAGCGGAGGCCTTTGCCCTTTAATATAAAAGCGGTCAATTAAAATGCGAAGAATATTTGAGGTGTCTTAAGAAAAATTCACTTTTCACTTGGATGCTAATTACATAATAAAAAGTTCTAGATGAACTACTATCTCTATAGTTGTCAAATTTATACTAACTATCTAGGAGCTTTCTATGTGAGTTTAGCTCTGATTTGAAAGAGGGTGAGAGAACTTGTTGGTGATTCTTAATTTTTGGGTTGATGTACAGCACAATGCTCTCTCATTTATTCAACTATTAAACAGTACCAAACAAATAACATGTTTAGAGATAAATTCGATCAACGAGTTGTACAATTGTTCAGCAGTATGGCCCTCCATGCCCAAAAACTGTACAAACCTTTCTACAGACCCAGAAGGTAAAACATATCGTAATATTAAAGTAAGTTGATCAGTATGGGACAAATCTGGTGTTGAGTCCACAAAAATCGAAAAATATTTACTCGATTTTAATTCTTGTATTCTATGATCCTGTATCTTCAACCCAATAATAGCGATAAATTCCTCACTGATCGTTTTAGATAGGTTAAAAAACCTGTCCTTTTCCTTTGCTAGCATATTTTTTGATGTGCTCGCTCAAGAATTTAGCTAGTAATTCGCTCAATTTAGCTAGTAATTCTAGCAAGCCAAGATAATTACCCTTTGGAAGGAGAAACTATTTGTTCGTTTTCGCCTCGAAGTGCTAGTCCTCGCTCACAAAGAAATTTTATGACTTCTACAACAAGTTCTAAAAGTGCTCGCCGGTATTTCTTTTCAGATTCGATCTGTTCTTCGATCTATTTATTAACTTGGCAGCTTTTGTATGTCAAAAAAGTAATCAATGCTTCTCGATGAGACACACTTTCTTCGTGTGATTTTATATTACTAGGTGCTTATTTCCAGTCGTTATATCCCTCTAAGGTAAATTTGGACACATAAGATTTATTATGTATTAGTATACATAGAAAACAAAAAAGTTTACCCTGAGATTTAGAGAAACATAGCTAGTCTCTTTCATATGCTTTACCTGTTGGCTGTTGGTTTGTGTGTATAGACTGTATAGTTACAGTAGGATTTCTGACAATATCTAGGAGTTGGATCTTTTTCCTTATTGTAAATTCTTTTGGAAGAAAAGAAGTTTGTGTCTTTACAATATTGACAGTCAGTAGTGCCTTTCTGTATCCAGTACTGTCGAGCATCTCCGTCTATTCTCCTACATCAGGGGAATACGAATAATCTTTCTGATTTGCGGTTGCACCTGGATTGGAGTTTTTTGCCTCCTGCTTTGAACAACTTACCCACGTGCCTGACGTACTTGCCTCCTGTGAAACCTCCGCTACTTTTTCGTTTTCTCCAACTTCATCTCTGACAGGAGTGAAAAAAATCAGTAACCTTCTTGGTTTTAGAAATAACTTTTTTATCTTTTTCCTCCTTGGCTTTTCTTTTTAAGCTGCCGGAAGGATACTGTCGACCGGCATCTCTACGTCTACCACTCATCTTAACTTAGGTACCTAGGCTACTAAGTGCTCACATTAAAAAAAGAAAAATGTATTGTTTTAAATCAATTAAATAAAAAATGGTTCATAAAAGTGAAAAATCAAAATAATCTATAATTTTATTTTATAATAAACTACATACAATAAGGAAAGTTAAAGAAATTAAATTAAGAAAATGAATTATTATTACCTATATTGCGTTATTACGTGTGATTAGGTAGTTATTCTCTTCAAAAAATAGGTATAATATAAAATAATTATATTTCAACTTTAGTACACTTCACTATTAGTAAGTATATAGGTATACTTCATTGTTATTTATTTCACTAAAAAGTCTTAAAATAATCTAACTAGGCACCCGAATGTCACATTCACAAACGATTGATAAGGGTAGTTAAATAAAATAATTGCAAGTAAAATTTAAAATTTAGGTAAACAAAAACGCAAATTATTCAAACTACGCGAACAGCATAAAACTCACATTTCCTCTTAGACTTAGAAAACGGAATTACAAATTAGGTAGCTACCCTTCAAATTGGTTAGAAGATCGAAATCAGAGATCCTTACTGATCCGTAGAACACCGAAAACTGACTGGACACTGAAACTGAAAAAAATACCCTCTTTCTAGCATTTTGCCAGATTATATTATGTACATTACATAGATAGGTAAATAGGTAAACATCCACCCCAAATGCAGTAGATTTTGTTTTCAAGTTTCTACAGGTCTAGACTTGTGCCTGGTGCCTGTAGTGTGCTGTAAAATTCTCAACAAAAGTGTGTATGAAGTGTGTGTGAGCAAAATCTCCACGTGCCTATTCACTGATTCTTAGAAAACTGATAGAAAATTCGATTACAATTAAATACATTATATATAATTATATAGTACTAGCAGGTTACACCCACCGCTTCAGACACACACACACACCACACCACACCACACCACACCACCCACACCACACCACACCACACCACACCACACCACACCACACCACACCACACCACACCACACCACACCACACCACACACACACACACACACACACACACACACACACACACATACACACACAACACCACAAATCAAGAACGGCTCATCAGAATTTTGCGATCGATGTGTCAATTGAAAGCTTAAACCCTTGCCTAAAACTTTCTCGCTTTGAGTTGATAGGTCGTCGCGACAAATTTAAAAAATGTCATTTAGGTCGAAAAACATAAAAAAAATTGAAAAACGCCCATCCAATTTTTAGGGAATGTAGAAAGGAGCGTTTTTTATGTGAAGGCTTCCCTTTTCCCCGCGGCTGGCGCCCCAGTTGGAATATAATAAAATTCTTTCTAATTGCACATCTACAATAAAGAGTCAACCTTTATATTAATTTTCAGCCACGGGAAATTTACCGGTACGGAGAAACAGTGATGAAAAGATGAAAAAGCGCGTTTTTTTCATGTAAATGCGCCCCTTTTCCCCCACGGCGGGCGCCCTAGTGGGAATATTTCAAAATCCTTTCTTAGTGCGCATCTTAAGCCTAAAAGTGACCTACATGGCAGCCTCCTAGGACTTACCAGTGCTGAGAAATCGAGATTAATGAGTGAGTGAGTGTCACGTGAGTGAGTGAGTGTTAACTTTCGCATTTATATAATTGTATAGATTTCGTTTACATACCTAAAATACATTTAACCATAGGATAATATGAGAGTTATGTAGAGCCCGGATTTTATGCAGCAAAAAAAGGATAAAATATGCAATTGCATATGCAAGCAAAAAGCCCAATATATGCAAAAATGTCAACAAAAAGCCCAATATATGCAAAAATTTAAACCCGTAAACTCACTGAGCCAGGACTTAATTTTACTTTTGTCAACTGGCATTGTAAAGTTAGTATCTATCTAAGTCAAAAATGCAAATTATATTTTAAACTCAAAATAATCTACTCCTTTAACTAGAGTTTCCGTTATGCATACACATTTCTCGAGTAAAAATCAGTAGAACAGTTAATCGTTTACAAGCACAATAAATTCACTGCAAGTAGAGAACAGCCGAAAACTAATCGAGAGGAAAGATGATTTCAGTAGGCCAGCTGCTTGTCAGTACTCAGTAAGTACCCACATGACTTCACAATGAAGGTAGGTAGAGGTACACTCACAAAATGTGATTTTACGATTTACGTCCTAAGATTTGAATGGACTTCGGTAGCTCTGAGTAGGTATAGATAGTGTAGATACCTATTTACCGAAAATTTCCCCTAATAAACCCCGAAATATGCAAATTTTGGCCAATATTGTTGAAATATGCAGGATTTTGCTCAAATATGCAAACTCCGAAAAAACCGCCAAAATATGCAATTGCATATGCAAATATGCAATATGCAAAAATCCGGGCTTTATACATAACCCTATCACTATGTAGTTGATCATTGTAGATTCGAGGAGTAGTAATAGGAGGCCCCGCTTCTTTCTTTCAATTTAAGTATTTTGCTCTGTGTGTTATTTCCCTTTTATTTCTTCTTTTTACTCATTATCTAAAAATTCCTAGTGTAAGCTTTTAAAAATCTCATAATACCAAGTGTAAGTATTTAAAAAACTCATAATACCTAGTGTAAGCCTTTTAAAAAACTCAAAATACCAAGTGTAAGCATTTAAAAAATTCATAATACCTAGTGTAAGCCTTTTAAAAAGGCTCATAATTATCTAGTGTAAGCTGCTCAAGTGCGGGGCCCTTGGCATCTGCCAAATCCGCCATATGGGTGACCCGGCACTGTCATTGCCCCTATGGGAGTGGGAATCAATCAAGATTCATATGAGATTCAGTTTCATTCTATATACTATACATACATAAGGAGTCAAAATTCAAGGAATCGACTCTTTAACGCAGCGAAGTCATGAATTCGGTCCTTATACCTCGGAATCAAATCTGGGATTCAACTCTGATTCCTGCGACCCATCACTCGTAAGTTTAGATATTACCCTAGTTGAAAAGTGATGCAATAAGGTAAGAATGCACAACTTTCCAGCTTCAGATCATTCAAAAGTTAATCATCTGTTGCTGAACTTTATGAACACACTGTATGAACCAGTTTATTTGGTCTCTTATTCATTCAAAAATATCATATAAACATTAAATTATCACTAAACCCTACTTTAAAACTTCTGCAGGTTGTGCAAGTGCTATCGAAGGATTAAGTGTTCCCCCAAAGGCCGTATCCAAATTGTTGAGCTATGTATTTCTATGTACCATAGGTAAATTTTTGGAACACCCTATATTAGGTATTGGGTCCAATGCTAGAGCGTTATCTCTTTATGAAATCATCAATATTATCAGGATACTGCAGTAGAACATGATGAACACAAGAAGTGGAAATCAAGATAAACTAGAGAGAGTCAAGTGACAAGTAACTCGAGTCCTCATCCTAATACTACTACTATCACTCAAAGCTAACTGACAACTGTTTTGTATTTTTAAACTCATCGTAAACTTTAATTATTTAGAATCTTTTGTATAATCTCAATGGTAGTTTGTGCGGGGGCTTAAAATCTGAACAGTTTTGTTCGAGAAGTGGTAATCTAGAATTTGCCTTATACAATGTACATAATAATATACCTATTAAATTGAAGTATTTACTGTTATGTACTATGGAAAAATCTCTTTTTTTTTGTTAGTGACAACTACCTATTTATTCAAACAATTCTTCATGTTTTAGGATAAAATCAGAAATCAGATCTTTAGTCATTAGTACCTTCATTGCTATAATAAAACTAAAATCTGGGCCTATCTTAGACCTATATGACTGTTATGACTATACTATTGGTGGAGTGCATAGTCACTAATAGCCTGATTAAGCACGGCCATCAGCCATTCGATTTTTTTTAATACCGGGTGTACCGGTTCATTTATTAACGAGCATCAGAGCTCTTTGTACATGTACAATACTAGTATAACAATATTTATAACAAAAATCAATCGAGGTACACAGAAAACGCAACACATACATACATGGTAAATGGTATACAGAAGACATTAAAATCATCTACAATATAAATCACAATTGTTTTAAAAATCAAATCCACCGTTGGTGTTAGCAGATCTTAACATCCTGTTGAGAGGAGCATAATATATGTATGATTTTGTCTAAAGTTCATTGATTTCATCTGTTCATCAGCGACTATGCATTTGGGCATTAGAGGGCTTGTCACCAATACCGCAGCCCAAACTGTAACCAATATTGAAATTTTCACAAGAATCAACCCCCTTAGAACTACCGTCTCTAAGCCTGATAAAATATAAAAAGTTGAAAAAGGTATGACCATCCCCCGTAAGGCCATGCCTCGGAGTTTTCTTTGAAGAACACCTGCGGTGGCCAGTGTTCCGACATGAAATATTTCTCTCTCACTCAACATTTTATTTTAAAACTTCAGTGTCTCCAGTACACTTCTGTTACATGCTCTTCAATTCTGTGTTTGAATATGTATATAGGGTCCGCGAAAAAAAGGAGCCACTCGAAATATATAGAGAACGGATTAAAAATTTTAAAAATGATAAAACAACTGTACTATTATATCGAGGGGGAAACCTTTTCTAATTGGTTTTGGTTTTTTATCATTACCTGGGGCCGCCCCGGGGGAGTCAACTTTGGAATCTTAAATGGAACCACCCTATTTGTAATACATTTCTGAAAAGTAGTTGATTGTATTTTAAGACAAGTTGCAGATTTTTAATCAAAACAGGGCCCGAGATATCGTACATTTCATTTCACAGGTTTCAATAATTTAAATAAGAAATTAATTGTATTTTTCTAAAAAGAAAATGTTAAATATAGGTATGTTTTTCCTTTTGAAATAATGAAATTTTCATGCCTTTTTTATTACCAGGGGAGATGTCAAAAGGTCAATTTTTTTTAAGTAATGTAAAAACCATCCTATAAAAAGACATATTTATGTTTAACAATTTTTGCAAAATACATTTAATCTCTTATAAAAAAAAACCAGCGGATTATATCCGCCGCTTCGCAGCCACACACACACATCACAGACACACCACACACGCACACCACAAAGACACAAACCACACAGACACACACACCACTCAGACACACACCACACAGACAGACACACACACACACTGCACACACACACACCACACACACACAGAAAAGTAAAAAATGTAAAGAAAAAAAAAAAAAATCAGCCATCCATTTTTTGTCCTTACCCGGCGTAGCTAAAGAACGGCTAATCAGAATTTTGCGATCGATATGTCAAATGTAAGCTCAGACCCCTCACTTTGAGTTGACAGGTCGTCACTTCAAATTTCGAGAAAAAATGTCATTTATTTTGTTAATAAAAAATACAATGGTACACGTGCTTTAGTATTTTTTAAAATTTTATTCCGTTCTCTAGATATTTCGAGTGGCGCTTTTTTTTGGCGGACCTTGTATATTAGTGTGTGTATTTATTCAGTTGAGTTTATTTGTGAAGTGTTCTCTAAAAAGGAATAAAAGGAGCACAGTGATTATCAGATCCAGAATGATAAAATATGAATGAAATATTAGGAACTCTTGAAACATATCTGCTAATCTCCTGGATTGTAATTTTGTTTACGTTAGTTACATAATCAACTCAAATTGCGTAATATTATAGAACCCATAATCGCAATAGATAGTTTACAATTTCATACTTATCACAAAATCTGGTCTGAATGTGCAGATTATTTTAGAGTTAAGATCTTCTGTTAGAGAGATATTTCTCACAATAGTCTAACCAGCTCAGTACGTGGACGTATTTGAACTACAATGAGGCAACTCATTGTTCGTACTGTGTGCTTCACATTTCTGGTAAGTGGGAAACATTTATTAAATGAATAAATGTGTATTCTTTGTGTTATTATACCTATTACAAGTTAGTGGGTATTCAGAATTATAGGACTGATAATATTTTTGACTATTAGCTAAAAGTTCCATTTTATAATTTACGAGCTTTATTTGTAAGTACTTAGTACAATAAAAATAATTATATTCCGTTAATTACGATTTTTTGTAATTACATAGTACATATAGCTTATTTTCCACTTACTCACTTCATTAAGATTTTTTTTTATTATTTAGCATTAATTTGATAAAGACAGCTTTGGTAAAATAATTCTATTCAATTCTAAAGAGTTGGCAATACCAGTCTACCCTTCTATTATAATTTTTCTTTTTATTTTGCATTTTTGTAATAACATGTGTTGTTCTTATTCCAGTGGGCATGCGCCAGTTCATTTCCAAGCAATGTATACAAGTACGAGGATTACCCATCAACAATATACCCCACCTACCAATCATCCATTACACCCAAATATCCTGTAGCGGAAGTTATTACCAAGCCTACCTATGTGGTGGAGGAGCAAGTTGAAACCGTGAAGAAGCCAAGCTACCAGATCAATGAAAAATATGTGAGTATTGAGAGACCAGAGTTTCTAATTCAAGATGTTCCTCAGCCGGTGGTGAAACCCTCGTTCAATGTGCAAGAAAATGTGGAGGTGATCAAGAAACCAACTATTGTTGTGGAGGAGAAGAAAGAAATTGTGAAGAAACCGAACTTTAAAGTTGCAGAACAAGTGGAGTACATTGCAATGCCAGAGTTTGTGGTTCAGGATGAAAATCTAGTTGTATCCAAGCCAGCCTTTATAGTGGAGGAGACTCTAGAATATATCCAGAAGCCAAGCTACGTAGTAGAAACTGAGACCATACCTGTCTTAAAACCTGAGTTTACTGTGACTGAATCTCCCCAAATTATTCAGAAACCTGAGTTTGTAGTTCAGGAAAAGATAGAAAAAATTCCCAAACCATCTTATCAAGTACTAGAAAATAGAGAAGTGATTACAAAACCTGATTTTCTTGTTCAAAACTCTGTTCAGATTGTAGAGAAACCGTCTTTTATTGTAGAAGAATTTGCGGAAAATATATTAAAACCAGAATTTTCGATCCTACCTGTGACTGAAAAAATTGTGAAGCCTGAATTTTTGATTCAAGAGTCTATTGAGAAAGTTAAAAAACCTAAATACGTTGTTGAAGAATACGAAGAGATCATTGAGAGGCCAGCATTTGAAATTCAACAAGATTTGGAACTATTGAACAACCCTCACTATGAAGTTGAAGAAGTCATAGAGGTTATCAAAAGGCCAAAATATATTATAAGAGAGAAAAAAGTTCCCTTTAAAATAACACCAGGCCCCGATAATAAACCCCAAGTTGTAATCAAAGAGCAATATAAGTCTTGGCTCCCATTCCCTGATTGCGGATGCGATAAATGTACTAGTGTAAGTCAACCAAACTAGGTACTAACTGAGTTTCAATTAGTTAAATTTTTATTCCCTGTGAAAATTTTATTTTCAACTTCCAAAATCTAAAACTGTAACAGAATGAAAATAGTAGCAATGATTTTCAAGGGGACAATTAAGTATGATTAATACCTAGAGTTTAATAAAATTATATAACTTCAGGGTTATAGCCAACTGCAACTGCAAGTGATTGGCCTGTGTAAATATACTTTTGTATAGAACTAGACAATTATTTAACGTAAGTATGTACTTCTAAATAAATTAATTTTGATTTCTCAGTACCTAGTGATTAGATACAATAAAGTAGTTTTTATTTTATTTTCAAGATTATCGTCAATTTGGCTTCAGATTATACAGAGTATATACATACACTATACAGTATGTCTCAGAAGTCCTAGCGGAGGCCCTGTAACTTTTGAACGACTGGGAATTTTGAAATTCTGTTTTTTTCTAGACATAGGAAAAGGCCCATGGCAAACCTGATGGTGATGTTAAAATTCAGGTTCGACACCAGGAAGTGACATTTTTTGATAAAAAATGGCCGTTTCTCCCGAAATTTAAATGAGAAGGTATACTTTGGGTTTCATATTATCAATCTACCGGCCATAACAAGTAATTACACAAAGTTTCATTTTTCTGCCACAATCAGGGGCGGAGCTATGTAGGCTCAAAGTTGAAAAATCAGGTACCTCATTGATTGACCATTTAGGACCTATTGCACTAAAAATTGGTGTTAAAAGAATAGAAGAAGTGTCTTTGAAGTAACAAAACAATGAAAACTCCAATATCTGTATCACCATTCAATCAGTGGCGGAGTAAAAAAATAACCAGATTGTGATTTTTTTTCAACATGAAGCTTCGGTCTCCAAGTTGATAGTCGACAACACTACATTGCACTTACCTTTCATCAGCGATGGAAATTAATATTTTTTTGTTTTTTTTTTTAATTATTTAAATTTTTTATTTTTCTGGCCATCATTTTCTTGTGTTTCTTACGATAGTAATAATAATAATAATAATAATAATAATAAGGAAGCAGCTCTTATTCACATTTAGCATAGTTTTTCTTCTCACCATGACAATTCTTATAAGAGTCGAACCGGTTCATACGGAAACATGCATTATTAATAAAAATTAATGAAATAGTACATATTGATATTTTTTCACTAAGTCAACGAACTCAGAAGCTTGTAAAATGAAAAGTAATACTTTCGTACTTCATTACCTACATGGTAAATATTTTAGTTGTGATATTTGTGCAGTAGGTAAGTAAACTCGAAATCATAATCTTCAACACAATGATTTTTTAATCCGACACTGATTGAAGGGTGATACATATTGGCGTTTTCATTGTTTTGGTGCTTAAAAGAACGATTTTAAAAAATATTTTGTGAGCAATAGATCCCACATTGCCAATCAATGTGGTATCTGATTTTTCAACTTTGAGCCTACATAGCTCCGCCCCTGATTGTGGCAGAAAAATGAAACTTTGTGTAATTACTTGTTATGGCCGGTAGATTGATAATATGAAACCCAAAGTATACCTTCTCATTTAAATTTCGGGAGAAACGGCCATTTTTTATCAAAAAATGTCACTTCCTGGTGTCGAACCTGAATTTTAACATCACCATCAGGTTTGTCATGGGCCTTTTCCTATGTCTAGAAAAAAACAGAATTTCAAAATTCCCAGTCGTTCAAAAGTTACAGGGCCTCCGCTAGGACTTCTGAGACATACTGTATACTTGAAAGTATATACAGCTCTATAATAATCAAGCAAATAAGTTGATTTGAGCGCACGGTAGTGAGCCAAGAAAAGTTCCAGCAAGCTCGGCACTCTCGGCAGTGTATCTTCACACGGACTATTAATTCACCTAGTTTTTAACAGCCTTATATCTGTGGTTCTATTGTACATGGAGCTATGAAAATTTTAAATATTTTATTTTAATATTAACTCGGTTCAATGCCATCCTCCAAAGTCTCCTCAAACATGCTAAACATTCTCGACTTCATCGTTGTCGTAAACGCATATCTACAACCCTGCTCCTAAAGTACATTTAAAATAAACTGGTGTGACACACACGACTTTCCTTATCACTCGAAGATAAGTTCAAATCCACCATTGATGACTCAACGGTAACAGTTAGCTAAAAATCAATGTAGGTAAAATTCTTCATCAGCATCTCATTCGATTTGATATGTCACAACCCCCATCTAGTATGAATAGTAAAAAAGTTAGTCCTGGGGGACCCCCCAAAATACCGGTAAATTGGGTCCGGGTTTCGAGAAGTTCAAGATATCAAAAAAATGATCAGAATAGACCCCTATTATTTATTACAAGAAAAAAATCGTTATTGTAAAAATTTCATATCTCTTATCATTTAGCCAGAACGGCTAAACGCCGCCAAATGGCAGTCGAAAGGCCGCCACTGGCAGCACCGATTTTTTTCAAAAGTTTTGTGCTACGTCCTCTATACATATATTCATGACCTCTGTACCGACTTTCAAGTCTCTAGCTTATGCCGTTCTTGAGATATTTTGTTTGCAGACAGACCGACACATGGACCAATGACTGAATTTTTGGATTTAGGCTCCAGGGGCCCTGATACGTTTTTTAGCACTGAAAACTGACTATCGCAAATTTTGGGTGATTCCATTATTATTTTCCTTTCTATAGGATAAGGAAAGTAAAAAGTATTGGTATCCCCAAAAAAAACCACCGTTAAAAAAGAGCAAAGTTCCATAGCTCCTATCCTATCCAAAAAGTTTCAGCCTCTGAAGGTTGTGATAGCCAAGTTATAATGATATTACACCAGTTTTTAACCGACACACATATGTTATCGCACTACATTTTTTTAATTTACCTATTTGAAATTTCCAGAATGAACTCAAAGGAAGCCCCAGGGGGTTCGAAATTGAAAACCTTAAACGGAGTTAAGGCTCCATTGTAGGTATACATTAAAAAATTAAGAAAAAAATCTTAAAACAAAGCATGTCTATTGCAATGAAAGACACATGTCTATTATCTTCTGCATAGTGAAATTAAAGATATCAATCCCTGCACTCCCAATAATGTTGCCAAGATCCTGTATTCTTCTGAGCAGGCTGTTCTGATTCGTGTTATTTGTTATTTCTACTTTTGATGTTACGGAATAAGTCTTTAAGTCTGGTATTTATTCTAAAATTAATGAGTTGAAGAAGTTCAGGACAGTTAATCTTATTAGTTAGTAATTTATAAAGGAAAAGTATGTCCTGAAGCTTTCTTCTTTTCTCAAGACTTATGATATTGTTAGTCTTCATGATGTTAGTATAGTCATGATTATAAATAGATATGGGATTGTTTTGTTTGTAAGAAAGGATTCTCAAGAATTTATGTTGGACACATTCTAAAGATTTGTTATGTATTTCATATTGGGGGGACCAAACTACAGACAATACTCAAGACCAGAACGTACATTTGCATAATAAAGTACTTTGAGGGTGTCTGAAGTCCTGAGTTTGTCTGTAGAGAAACCCCAATGTTCGAAGTCCCTTCTTACGGATGTTTTCAAAATGTTTTTAAATCATTTTAATCAAAATAAATTTTAAATCATGACAAAAAGTGACGCCCAGATCTTTCATTTGACAAACTAGACTGATAGGAATATTATCAAGTGCGTACTGATGGATGCCACGGATTTCTATTCAAATCAGTATCAAGATAATCAGTATAAGCAGAAAAGTGAGAAATTGTACTATATGTACATGAATATCAGAACATACCTGGACAGCTGTTTCCAGCTTATTTGCTCTCATGGTATGACATTATTTTACACTTGCTCAGATTAAGTTCCATCAGGTTTTCTTGGCACCAAGAGTGAAGGGATCGAAGTACTTCTTGCATACAGTGTGCGTCAGCCGGTCCCTGGACTCTCGTGGCTATTTTAAAATCGTCAGCAAAGAGCCAACCGACCACCCCCGGGGGAGGGATAGTGGTAATGTCATTGACAAAACATTTATACAAAACTCGAAATATTTATCACTTACCAAACTAAAATGGTGGCCACTAGAAGTTTGAAGTTTCAGGTTATTTTCTTTGATTTTGAATCAGCATTTTAAATTTATTTTTGAAATGAGGTGAGCTAAGAACCAATCAGAGAAGACCAACACAATACAACTGATTATAGAAATTTCACTCTTGTGTTGATCTCTGAAATGACCTTGTTTTATTTTCTTTATCTTCAACCAATCAAATGCCCCAAACATATAAATGTGTTTGGGCTGTTCCGGTTAAAATTTTATAATAAAATTCAACTTAACAATAAACCTCCAAAAACAACATCATGATTATCAAGTCTTATAATCAACCACCTCTTATCTCTAGATAGAACCTCCCCTTGTGATAAGACCCTCCTGAACACACACATTAAGCCCCCTGAAAATCTGCCTTGATATTTTTCCCTAGTAATTTCTACCATAGTCTTTTCATTTCATCTATTACAAAGTTTTCACTCACATAATACATGATCATTGATCACGTCATCTCCTCAACATCCCCATGCATTATACAGATTTCATGAGTAAGAGTTTCTCTGTTAGGTTGTGGAATCGACTTCCAGAGGAACTCAGAGTCTCGGAAAGTTGTATGTCGTTTAAGATGAAACTAAAATAATATATATTTGGCATGGATCAGTTTTTTAATTATTTATATGAGTTGCTAATTCCCCCCCCCCCCCCTTTCCCAAATTTTAAATGTTTATATATTTTAATTGTAAATATTTTCTTTTGTACTTTTCCAACTGTTTTTGTTTCCTGTAATCAAGGGTGGTGTGGAAGAGAATACCGAAGGCATTATCACCACCCTTGATCAGGCTTTGTTTATATTTATTTTATAACTTAGTATTATGTTCATTGTATATAAAAAATTGTAAATAAAGCTTGATCCAATTGTTTATAAATACATAAATAAATAAATAATATAATCAAAACCTTCAGGCACATTCACAGGATACACAATCCTTGTCTCGAGGAGGAAAACTAAATCCATCAGATATAAATTCTAGTGTAAAATTTTTCGTTGTTGTATTTTTCAACATGAAATCTTGAATTGTTAGTTGCTTTTTTGTTGTCCGCTTTTGGGGTATCTCGGACGATCCTTTCCTGCCTGTGGTCCCGTTTTCTTCATTGTCTGAATTTGATTCACCTGATCATCCACCTCCATTGCATCGACCCTCTTCATTATCATCCTCCCACAACACCCGATCCGCGAACAATTTATCTGCACGAATGAAAACTTCCTTCCCTTCTTTTTTCTTCTCCTTTATCATGGCCACCAACTTTTTTCGATGTTGAGCATCTTCTTTGGACATGTCATCTCTAATGAAGATTTTTGAGACTTTCAGAGTCGAGACCATTGAAAATTAGCAACTTATAATAAAAAATAAAAAATAAAAAAAATTACTGATCCATGTGAAACATACAGGGTGTCCCACCAAACTTGGACACCTCAAATTACTCGGCCCCTGAAAGAGTTTTTGAAAAATAAAAAATCCTAGGGTACATGGTCTAATTATGCGGTTTCAGTTATGAATTTTTTTTTATACAGGGTGGTTCAAAAGTCAAAAATTGAGGTATCAACTTTCGATTTTTAAATGGATCGACCTGAATTTTATTTGATAATTTTACTTCTAAATGGTTCCTGAGTACTTTTTTAAACAAAAATTTTACATACAGGGTGGTTTTTTTTCGACCAAATTTTTTTCTAAATCTCGAATAACTCAAGTTTGTTTAATTTTTTCGATAACAAGAATAGAGAGTGTTTGTGTAATGAAAACAAGCACTTTCAATTGGCATCAAAAATTTTTATACAGGGTGGTTCACAAGTGAAATAATGACTTGATTTTTTTTAAAACTGAGTTTTTTTAATTTTTTATTTGGGATTAATAATTCTAACCTAATTTTACACATTTTTTGTTAGTCATATCGAAAAACAAAACTAAAGTGTTGTACAGAGTGAGACATAATTTTTTTTGTAACACCCTGTATATGGGCAGTCAAAGAGACATAAAATTAAATAGAAAGACTAAATGTGCAAGAAAAACTTCGATTTTTAATTACATATATAAAAAAGTTATGGTGTTTTAACTAATATTGTCACATGGACCACCCTGTAGATATTTTCTTAAAACATCATATGGGTAGTCGAAATTGTCTAAAATTCAACGAGGAGTCCAAATGTGAAAGAAAAAAATGAATTCAAAAAGCCATTTTCAAATTTGTGTCTACACCTACCTACTTTTTAATTCTAGTTTTAAAATCATTCAGTGTGTACACCAAATTGAAAATGGCTTCAAAATTCGTGTTTTTTACTTGTTTTACCCCACGATTCGAAGTCTTCGTTGAATTTTATACAACCTCGAGTACCCACATGATAGTTTAAGAGAATATCTACAGGGTGGTCCATGCGACAATATTAGTTAAAACACCATAACTTTTTGATATCATTAAAAATCAAAGTTTTTCTTGCACTTTTAGTTTTTATATTTAATTTTACGTCTCTTTGACTGCCCATATACAGGGTGTCACAAAAAAATCATGTCTCACCCTGTACAACATTTTAGTTTTGTTTTTCGATATGACTAACAAAAAATGTGTAAAATTAGGTTAGAATTATTAATCTAAAATAAAAAATTAAAAAAACTCAGCTTTAAAAAAAATCAAATCATTATTTCACTTGTGAAGCACCCTGTATAAATTTTTTTGATGCCAAATGAAAGTGCGTGTTTTCATTACACAAACACTCTCTATTCTTGTTATCGAAAAAATTAAACAAACTTGAGTTATTCGAGATTTAGAAAAAAAATTGGTCGAAAAAAAACCACCCTGTATGTAAAATTTTTGTTTAAAAAAATACTCAGGAACCATTTAAAAGTAAAATTATCAAATAAAATTCAGGTCGATCCATTTAAAAATCGAAAGTTGACACCTCAATTTCTGACTTTAGAACCACCCTGTATAAAAAAAATTTCACGACTGAAACCGCATAATTAGACCATGTACCCTAGGATTTTTTATTTTTCAAAAACTCTTTCAGGGGCCGAGTAATTTGAGGTGTCCAAGTTTGGTGGGACACCCTGTATATTCTTTTAGCTTCAACTTAAACGACATACGACTTGTTCTTCTTTCTTCTTTATTTGTTTTCTCATTATTAGATATTTTATTGTTTTAAATATTCACTTTTACCTCTCAGCTCACTTATTTTACTTCTAATTTCATTGAAAGTCTCTTTTACCTTTGTATCAATGCTCCCCACAATGTCAGCTTTTATTTTATTCATTTCTATTATCACTTGGTCAACTACATAATATGTCATATTTAGTTTTATTATGATGTTCATCTAAAGATGATAGCAAGATATCTTTCATCATTTTAGTCATTTCTTCTTTATCAGCCATACTTAGCCGTAAGCAGCACGACTATTAAGAGAAATACCGGACACTCGACACTTTCGTTTGTGTAAAATAATACTTCCAGTTTAAAATAAAAAAAAATGAAATATTATTATATATTTTAAAATTGACACTTAGGGTTCCCCCTGGGTCCGTCCATAAAAAAAACGAAATAATGTAAAATGCAGTACAATAACACAGGTCTACAATTAAAATTTTAATTTTCCAGTTTTAACCGTTCAAAAGTTAATGAGCTGTTGCTGGACTTTATAAACACACTGTATACAACAACAAAAAAAAATCATGTAGGTAGTATCTTTTGTTATTTATAATCAATCAACAAAGTAATAATCATCGAGTGAGTCAACATCGTAATTTTCATTGTAATCATATGCAGTATCATTAGAAAAATCCATATTGTTCTCGATTAAATCCTGCCGTACAATTGGTTTGCTTTTCTGGTCCTGAAACAGGTATCCATACTTTGGATGAGAAATATCCGCCTCTAGATGGTACTGTCCATTTTTCACTAGATCATGGTGCCCATACAGTGTTTCAAACATCTCGTCTCCTTCCGATTTTTCAGTGCTCTTTTTAATTTTGATTTTGGGTGCCTTGAAATCATTCGGTTCAACGGTCACTTGGTAGCCCAGTTTTTTGCCTATAACTTCTAGGCCATTGATGTTGTTTTTCTCATCGGGAGTGATTGTTTCGATCCGTGTAGGTCGTCTTGAAGATTTTTGCAGTATTGTATGATGTAATGGCCGATTGTAAATGTTTGAAGTGTCATGAGTGTATAATTCATCAATTTTATGAACGGTTTCCGTCTGGGATACGGGAACAGATTTTACCTGATCTGCTTTATGAAAAGGAGAAAAATTTGCTTCAATATTCTGAGAGTACGAAGGAATTACTGGTTCAAATTTTGATTGAGTACGAGTGGGTGTAGTGAGGGAGGGTATATGAACTACTTGATACGGTATGGATGGAATGGGCGGAAATACTTTCAAAGGGTGCATCTGAATCATTATTGGAAGCTCCCTTCTATCAAAAAGTCCATCGGAAGAGGATTCAACAAGATATTCGTATTTCTTAGGGTCAAATAACTCTTCTTCGGGGTCGGACGATGAAATAAGAGAATATTTAGGACTCACATTAACAGGATGAGCGTCATTTGGTCTTGAGAATTTAGAATTTTCAATATTTGGATAATCAGCATTGATTGTACTGATGGAAAAATCAGCCGGTTGATTTAAGGTTTGGTGGACACCTGCAAAAGGTAATGTAGTGTGATCAACAAGAGTAGAGTGAGAATATTCTTCAATTCCTGCAATGATTTGTGGTTTGAGTGAAGGCGCTATAACAAGAGGTCTAGGTGGGAGTTGTGAAGATGTACGGTAATTAGGTGTTGTAGATTCTGTAAGATGAAATTTTTGAGTCGATGTAGTTGTAAGGTACTGACTCTCTGGGACGGTCAACGTAGTTTTCGGAACTTTATCATATACTTCAACTCTCTCTTTTGAATTATAGTCAGGATTTTGAGAGGAACATGTCTTTTTTGTTGATTCACCATTGTTAATTGCATGATGTTTATCCGTATGAATGTCGAACACTGGGTTTTGGTAAGAGTTGAAATCGATAGAAGCATGTTCACTTATTTTCTCATAATTTTTAGGGTCAAACTCTTCTCCCATAGGCTTTGAAGCAGAAATCACAATGAACTTTGGTTTGACAATTGTAGCCACTACACTTTCTTGTATGACGAATTCTGGTTTCTGAATTACTTCAACTTGCTCTTGAATGAGGAATTCTGGTTTATTAATGGTTTCAACGGTTTCCTCAATGACAAAGTTTGGCTTTTGTACGATCACTGGTGTTTCTTCTAAAATGAAAGTTGGTTTTTTCAACGACGACTGGCATATCTTCTATGACATACTCGGGTTTCGTTACTACTTCGGAAACATTCTCGATAAAAAACTCTGGCTTCACAATAGGAACAACAGTTTCTTCCACGACAAACTGTGGTCTTGGCACCGGTACTACTTGCTCTTCTACTATAAATCGGGGACTAACAATGGTCTCGGCTACCTCTTGTTCAACAAATGTGGGTCTCGCTACTGTTTCTGTGACTTCTTCAATAATGAATTCGGGCTTCTGAACAACGATGGTACTCTCTTGTATACTGTACTCAGGCTTTAGCACTGTTTGTAAAACATCCTGAATCTCAAAATTAGGTCTTTGTATCACTTGAAATTGCTCTTCTACCAAGAAATTGGGTCTAGGAACGGGTACTACTTCTTCTGTGACTAGAAACTCGGGTTTAATAACTGTTTCCAGAATTTCCTGGACAAAAAATGCTGGTTTCGGGATTGGAATAATGTCCTCTTCTATCTGGTACTCCGGTCTTTGAATAGTTACTGGGACTGGAGAAATGACAATATCCGGTTTTTGAACGATTTCTTGCGTACTTTGTATAGAAAAACTTGGTTTCTCAATTGAAATCACATTTTCTTCTACTAAATATGTTGGTTTTGGAATAATTTCGGTTATATCCTGTACTGGAAACTCAGGTTTGACGATGATCTCAACGTCGTCTTGAATAGCAAATTCCGGTTTTTCTACTACATTTACTTGTTCTTCAATAAGAAAGGTTGGTTTTATAATACTACCAACTATGTCTTCTTGAACTAAATATTCAGGTTTTGATAGAATTTGTGGAATATCTTGAATTAGAAATTCAGGTTTCTGGATTACACCAAGGACATTTTCATGGACGAAAAATTCTGGTTTTTGTATAGTTTCCACTTGCGGTACTATCAAAAAGTTAGGTTTGGGTATTGTTTCTGCGGGTAAAATAGTAATACCATTTACAGACGGAGTGAAACTATTGTTGAGCTTAGTGGTGATAAAAATTCGTGGTGTAGTAGTCGCTATATTTTTCTCATAATGGGTGCTTCCTGTGGAATAAGGATGAACAAATTTCACCAGTTCTGTGCTTGCAATGTGATTTGCGCTTTTCAATCGATTATAATGACCTTCGGATTGAGTGTGGACATCTGCTTCGTCCATGACATTGTATTCCACAGGAGATCTGCTTGCTGAGATTGGAATCAAATGTGAATAAGTAGGTTCTTTTAGCGGTAGAACCTTGCTGTGAGGTGAAGGATGGTAAGCTTCTAGGTGACTTTGATGACACCATGATAGCTGAAACATAAAAAAGTTTGTTTATGTATGTTGCCTTGATATCAATCTTGGTTGATACAAATCTTGAAAAATGAAAATATTTGCGATTGTTTAAGATAGAAATTGATATGAATTTATTTTTAAAAGCAATAATATTATGTTTTATGGTCAATTTGCTGCCGTCTAAGTTAAACGGTTTTAATAATACAGGATGTAATATGTATTTGGACAAGTTTTGCGGTCACTCACTTTTTCTAACTTGCTGCTGTTTTGAAGTGTAATCGGCCTTCATTTTTGAAAATTTAATAGAATTATTTGTCAAGATAATACCTATTGCTAGCTAGTTAAAGAATTTTTCATTTTACTTCCGATAACATTCTAATATTAGAAATCTAATAATATTACAATGCAGACTCCAAGTAGTTTTGGGAAAAGACAAGGGAAAGAAGAAGAAGATTAAAAATCGGAAGTATTCGTTTTAGTTTAAAAAAAAACACTGCCAATTATGGACACAATAATTCTTTGTGATTATTTCACATTGTATTAACGTGGCAATTTTGAGATTTTATACTAAATCACTTGTATCTCCAAAACCACTCAACCGATTTTCTTCAACCGAGTAATGGTATAAAATACTATTTTTCCTACATTCTAGATTTTACAAAAAATTCTGTATCGGCAAGTTGAAATCTCAATTCTTAACTTTATTGTCATTTTTTTTTTTTTTCTTAAATATCAGAGTTAAGTTATAATTAATTAAAAAAATAATTATAATTAGCCTGTGTAAAACAATAATTATACATACAAAATTTCATTAAAATCGGGTTTAAGTAAAAAGTTAGTGGTCAGGCGCATGGTCTCTTTCACCCAGAACCGCTAGTACGAAATTGATTAATGAGATCATCTACAGAACGTCTCCTATACGTCAGACGTACACAAAACCACAGTAAGTTGCTCAGAAGGTTATAAAATGTCTAGAAATATGAAAAAAATTGAAATCGGAGCAAAAAAATTTTTTTTTTTACAAAAACGAACACAATACTTCCGATTTCTAATACTAGAACTTTCTCGTAAGTAATATTTTTTGCTATTAAATCCCGCATGCGGGATTCAAATTCGATCCCGCGTGCGGGATTTGAGCGTAATCCCGCGGGATCCCGCAGCAATACATAATTATATTTTATAAACTAGGTGCTTGGTTCTATACTTTAAAAAAGAAAGATATACACAATGTGTTTTAAGCAGAACATAACACTATTTTTATTTCTAAAAAATAATGTAAAACACACAACAAATTATACCTCAAATTATAGCAATTTAAAAAGAAAAAAACAGAACAAATTGTAAAAATTAAAGCAAAATCAGAACAAATTATAACTTTGTAATTTCCAAGTTCTGGGGCTTGGAAGAATGCCCTCATACATAGATATTGGTTAGCAGCTAGCAGGTTACGGAATTTCTAAGAATACAGTATTCCTTAGTCAATTGCTAAGCATAACCATAAACCAAGTAAGTTTTGTGTGATTTGTGTGTTTGTAAAAATGAATCACAAGACCTTAGTTTACATTTTTCATTTGTTTTTATTCATAGTGCGGGATTTGCGAGTTTGCGGATCCCGCAATGTGCATTGTGCAAATTCCGCAAAAACCACGCGGATACCGCATTTGCGGGATTAGAAGTCCTGGACTTGTGTGACAGTTGAAAGGGAGATTTGGAGATTATGAGAGTGGAGAGTGTTTCTTAAACGGGCTAGAGATATCGTGTTTACGGACCAATGGCTGAAAACAAGTTTCTTTTGGTAAGCTGAGACTATGATTCGTCCAGAAATGCGAAAAATGGGTAGGTCAAATTTTCGTCGGTTACAATACTTTCCTTATTATAGGATAAGGAAAGTAAAAAGTTAATCCATGCCGGACCCTCCCAAAACTAAAAAAAATTCAGTAAAATTTTTACATGTAGGTCACTCTTAGGTCTTGAAATATTCCCACTGGGGCGTCCGCCGCGGTGGAAAAGGGACGCATTTACATGAAAAAACGCGCTTTTTCATCTTTTCACCTTTTCATTACTGTTTCTCCGTAAATTTTTGGTGGCTCAAATTAATATAATAGATTGACTCTCTATTGTAGATGTGCAATAAGAAAGGATAATGACAATAAGAAATGCAACAACACGAGCGCACAAATAGCTCAGTGGTTAAGCACTCGCTTCCCATGCGGAAGGTCCCGCGTTCGAACCCCCGCGCCGACAAAAATTTGTATTCAAAATTTGGTTACAGTTGTTTGTAAGGGATACCTTCCGGTGCGCTCGTGTTGACCCAGCACCTAAATGGGAAGTATTGTGTCACTTCTCGCCCATCAGAGGGGAGGCATACTACGGAATGGGCAGGCTACAACACAGACTACAAGCGTCTACAATAGCTCCTGTTTCATGGCTACGAAACAAGAAAAGCTGTGAAACACTCATCTTTGATCATAGGGTGTCGTCATCGTGAACGATGGTAGCCAGACAGTGGAGGAATGACTCAGCACTTCTACCACTGTCTTTACAAGGAGGCTAATAATTGACAAGGGCCCCCAGAACCAAGCCAATGCTGGTCTACTCCCTGTTTATAGTCCCCCAGCCAGAAACACTCATCTTTAAAAAAAAAAAAAAATATATATTATATTCCAACTGGGACTTCAGCCGCGGGGAAAAGGGCGAGTTCTAAAAATTGGATGGGCGAGACAATTTTTTTTTAAGTTTTTCGACCTAAATGACATTTTTTCTCGAAATTTGTCAAGACGACCTATCAACTCAAAGCAAGAAACTTTTAGATAAGGGTTTGAGCTTTCAATTGACATATCGAGGTTTATAAAGGTTTATTAGTTTATCTGAAATTAAAACGGTTCTGAAAATTTTAGGGGTTTCTGTAAAAATGATGAAAATATTTTTCCTACCTGCCAGGATAATCCAAAGACAAAAAGGCACAAAATCATTTCACACTGAAATTTTTTTTAATGAGTATTTTTCTATTTGTTTTTTAAAACTGAAATATTATTCCCAATTTCTCACACAATGAAAAAAATACAATATAAATATAGTTTTATGTGACTAAGGCTGCACTCAAATAAACTAGAATGGAGGTAGAAAGAGTTGTGATCTTGTACTAGTTCCTTTTTGCTGATTCTAAAAAAAAATAATGCTATATATTAACCATAGCACAAAGAACTTCTCAATCAGACTAGGAAATTATTATTATTATTATTATTCGTACATTATTTTGGTGCAAATATTATTGCTGATAACATTATTGTCGACTATCAATATTTTTGTCTTTCTTTTTATCAAGTAAGGCTCCAATTCCCAATATCAGTATTAATAATGATCTAGAAAATCTAGATTGTAGAAACTAGATGACAGATTTTGTTTTGCTTTGTTTGTGTTTTTTCCATACTTCCGCAAAAATCAATGTCCAGAGTGAAGTGACAGTTTTCATTTAATTAATTTACTAAGTGTGTCTCAGTCTACTTGCTACTGAAACGGGTCCTGTGTTTGTCACCCAAGTCTGAATAATGAGTGGCTCACCAGTACTCAAACTCGCCTTCAAACTCTTCATGTTGACCTCCACATTGAGAGTCCGCTGCTGAGTTGCTCATCAGAACTTAAGCTCGCCTTCAAACTCTTCATGTTGACCTCCACATTGAGAGTCCGCTGCTGAGTTGCTCATCAGAACTTAAGCTCGCCTTCAAACTCTTCATGTTGGCCTCCACATTTCGAGAAGACATTTCGGCTGGTAGCACTTACCTTACAACATATGGAAGACCCTCAGGGACTCAACAGATTGCGAGTTGGTGTTGGAAGGTGCAAATCTAACCTCAAGAAATAGAAGCTCTCAGGTGATGACACATGTCCTTGTGGTGAACTCCAAGACATGCCCCACCTCCTAGTATGTCCAAATCTTGAAAAATTATGCACCCACCAAGACCTCTTGGCCGCAAACCATATCGCCATCAAAACATCCAAATATTGGAGAATGTTGACATGTTGGTTTATCCGGACGCGGAAAGTAAGTATATATTTTTGTCCATGATAATAATTATTATGCCACTGGCCGCTGCTATCAAGAGAGCAGCTACTCATTTTACATTACTAAGTGTGAGTAGACCCCTTAACATCCGTAAAATTCAAGAAGACTGGAAGAATTTTGTAGGTATTCGAACCCAGGTCATCCATCGTGTGTGCATTGCTTGCAAGTCTAGTGAGCTTCGCCACTCAGGTGACTGTTGAAACAAAATAGAATGAATGGACAGAAGCCTAGATATTTGATCCGGCCGCGGGTCCAAATAAATCCTTTTTCAACCGTGATAGAATTGTAAGTCTATCTCACAAACACGGAATTATAATATTATTATTATAATTTAAAAAAGTGCAAATGTTTTAAATAATAAACTGGTGTGACATCACACGACTTTCCTTATCACTCAAAAATAAGTCCAATTCCTCCACTGTTGACTCAATGGTAACAGTTGGCTAAAAATCAATGTAAAATTCTGAATCAGCACCTCAAATACATTGGATTTTACATCTCACAACCCCTATCTAGTATGAATAGTAAAAAAATTAGTCCAAGGAGACTAATACCGGGTTCCGAAAAGTTCAAAATATCAACAACAACAAAAAATGATCAGAATATACCACTCTTATTTTTTTACTACAAGAAAAACTTGTTCTCAGAAAAACATCATAATCTCTTACTGTTAGGCAGAACCGCCAAATGGCGGTCGAAAAGCCGCCCCTGGCGACACCGATTTTATTCAAAAGTTTCGTTCTGTATCCTCTATTCGTGTTAATATAGGCCGGTTGGCTAGCGCTACTTGACGAGCGCTCGCCTACCGGCGAGCTTGATGTATTTGTGACTTTTGTACTAAATTTCAATTTTCTATAGGGTTCTATAGCGCGAAAAACGAAGGGATTATAAAATGAAAAAACAAAAATAATTAATGGAAAATTCTCAAACTTCTTATTTTTTTCTCACATGGAAGCATCGGAAATTTAGATTTATTTGGCTTTGAACAGCTTTTTTGGCAAATGGGCAACGTCACTCTGAATACACTGATCAAGCCGTTTCCTAACGTTTTTGTGAACTCTTCCGAGCATTTCCACAGGAATCTCGGCGATGTTGGCCCTAGTATTGTTCTTGAGGTCTTCTATGGTCCTGGGAGGATCATTGTAAATCTTGGATTAGAGGTAGTCCCAAAGGAAAAAATCTGGTGTGAAACCAAACGACTTTCCTTATCACTAATATTCCGCCACTGGTGACTCAGCAGTAAGAGTTAGATAAAAAGCAATATCAAATTCGTAATCAGCACTCCTCTACCTCTACTTTGGTATTGCGCCTCTACCAAATCCATCTGTCTTCCGCGCTCCTCGCTGTAGCTTATGCCGTTCTTGAGATATTTTGTTTATAGATAGACATACCGACAGACCGAAACACGGACCAATGGCTGAAACTTTGGATTTAGGCTCTGGGGACCCTAAAACGTGTTTTGGCACTGAATACTGACTATTTAAAATTTTGGGTGATTCCATTACTTTCCTTTCTATAAGATAAAGAAACTAAAAAGGGCTCCCTGGGCCATCCCAATAGTCTGACCTCTAAAAGGTTTGAAACTGCGTCCTCTCAACGCACACACATAACACACATCGCACACAACACCATCCACACCACACATACTTACGTACAAACCAATTTTCAAGAATTACCGTAACATTTCCAGGGGATTTTTTTTAATGTCTAATCCCTACATTGCTTAACTTTATCGACATTTCATGTTTCAAGCACTTATCGATTAAGTGCAATTTTTATTGTCACCCATTCATTTTCTATGCTAGCTCGACGTTTCTTATTAAAACCAACAGTAATCTATCCTTTAAATATTTTCAGTGGATCTCCGTGCTGAATTTCAAGTCTCTTGCACCTGCCGTTTAGTCGCCGAGTTATGAAGTCACAAATCTATTTTATATCCTAGCTCGGGCATTACTTAAAATTAGCGACATCCTTTAACCATTTCCATTGCAAGACCTGTGTGCCAAATTTGGTGTCCTCCTACACTTTTGAAATTTACCTTAAGACATACGTAGGTACCTACCTCATCATTTTTGTTCCTAAAACGAACTCGTCAACACTTTCCTCTTTCGTTGTACTATCAATAAATTATTCTTTATTGCAATGCCAAATTATAATTTGTAAAATCACAAAAACGAGTAATTTTGTGATATTTCTTTTCTTTTTTTTTTGAGTATACTGAGAACTTATTTTGTGATATTGGATATTCGATAACCGACCCTAGCTTGAAGCCTTTGAAAATGAAAATAAGAATTTTTCGATTTGACCCAATGATTGAATTTCAAGACCTACCTTCACACGAAATTTGGAGTTTCAACGACAATGGAATCTACCTCCTACTTTTGATGAGTGAATCAAATTTGATGAGTCAATAAAAATATGCACTTTTGAAACTCTTGTCACTAGGTATCAGTTACAGAGTTTAGAAATTTCAAAGTTATTTTTAGTTGTAAAAAATCAGTTTGTGTTTTAAGTTTTACTGAACAACAATAAGAGGAAGCAAAGATACGAGGGTGGTAAGGTCACAATGTTTTGTGTAATATAAACAGTGCGTAAATTCTAATTTTGCCATAAATTCTAATAATAATTTGCCATTTCTAATTAAAACTTGTTACTCTAATGTGTAAATAAAACTAACTCTCAACAAATTATTATCATTATAATAAGTCCACCCAGAAAGGCACTTGGGGACAAAGAAATTCAGGATATATTTTTAAGAATAACAGCAAACTTAAGTTACACAGTCAACAAACAGATAAAACAAAACTTAAGTTACACAGTCAACAAAATAACAACAAAAAAAGTTCAACAATCTAAAAAATAAAATAACAATTTTATTTTCATGACAAAATAAATATAACCAAAGTTTTTTATGATTTTCTGCATGAAGTTTTAAATTTCATAATTTTGATTCATATTTAGCTTAAAATATTGGTAGATTACAAGGTGGTAGTCCTAATGGATTTTGTAAAGACAGGGGCAATGGAGCTGGAGCCAGAGGCAGTGGAGCTAGAGACAGGGGCAATGGAGCTGGAGCCAGAGGCAGTGGAGCTAGAGACAGGGGCAATGGAGCTGGAGACAGGGATAAAGGAGCTGGAGCCAGAGGCAGAGGCAGCAGTGGAGCTGACGTGGGCAGTAGAGCTGGAGACAAAGGTAGTGGAGCTGGCAGGGGGAGTGCTGGTTTTGCACATGGCACAACAATGAATGTAGGTTTGGCAATAACTTCTGGAACGTCTTCAATCAAGTAAATAGGTTTTACTACAGTTGTTGGAGCATCTTCAATTATAAATTCTGGCTTCAGAATCGTTTCAATGGCTTCACTTACAACAAATTCTGGTTTTGCAATGGCAACATTTGTTTCTTGAATGACAATGTTTGGTTTGACAATAGTTGTAGGAACAGGGGCCAGTTGGAAGGATGGAACATTGATAGTTTCTGGCACAGGTGCAATTACAAATTCTGGCTTACTGATTGCCTCAACTACTGGTTGCACCACAAAGTTTGGCTTCACAACAGTTTCTATTACTTCTTCAATAGCAAAGGTAGGTTTAACCACTGGTACCTGTGTAGGTTGTACGATGAATTCAGGTTTTACTACATTCTCAACTACTTCTTGAATTGCGAAGGATGGTTTCACAATAGGGGTTTGTACTGGAGCAACAGAGAAGACTGGTTTGACAATGGGCGTAGGTACTGGGGTTGGAGTAAATACTGGCTTGTTTACAGTGACTAAATTTTCTTGGACAACAAATTCTGGCTTGGGCACAGGAATAATCTCTGGCTGGACAATAAAGTCAGGTTTGACAATGGGAGTTATTGTTTCTTCCAAAAGAAAATTGGGTTTAACAATTGGGGTTACGGCAGGGGTAACAGTGAATTCGGGTTTGGCAATTACTTCTGGGACTTCAGCAACGGAGAATGACGGTTTGGCAATTACGGTTGGCACTGGAACAGGGTTGAACACAGGTTTGATGATTGGAGCTCCAAGAGGTTCTGGCTGGATGACAAAATTGGGTTTCTGCAATACTGTTGGAACATCTTGAATGATGAATTCTGGTTTGGTGATGAATTCCGTAGCCTCCTCGATGACGAATTCGGGTTTCACAACTGGGGTGGGTACACTTTCAACGACAAACTCAGGCTTGACTAAAGTTGTAACCGCGTCTTGAACAATGAACTCGGGTTTGGCCACAACTGTATTCACTTCTTGAACAATGAATTCGGGTTTGACAATTGTTTCCACAACAGGTTGGATCACCACATTGGGTTTGGCTACTACTTGGGGGACCGGTTCAACAAGGAAAGTTGGTTTAGGTACCACTGTTGCAGCGCATGGTGGAGGTAGAGCAGGTGGAGCAAGAGGGAGGGCAGGGGGTGATAACAGGGAGAGGGGTAGAGCAGAGGGTGGTAACGGAGAGAGGGGTAGAGCAGAGGGTGGTAACGGAGAGAAGGGTAGAGTGGGGGCTGGTAACGGAGATACTAATGGAAGAGTGGCTGCAGGGGAAAGAATCGGTTTGTAGGGCTGCAGAAATGGTTGCGCTGCTACAACTGCGATCTGAAAATTAAGAAAATTAAGTTTTATTAATATTTTCTTATAATACTACATAGTAGTAACCGCAATAACCCAAGCTGACAATCTAAATTGTTTGTCTTTATCACAATTTAAGAAGATGTGCGAAGGATTCTTTGGAATTGTTCATGGAAAAAAAGACTTTTTGAATAGAACGAAACAAAACGTGAAATTAGAAAAATATTAATTGACTCCAGTAAAATTATTATTTAACCATCTTTTTTGAAAAGAAAAATAAGGTTTGACTCACCTGCAATCCTACAAAAGCTAAGAAGAAGTTCATGGTTTGAAGAGTGAAGTACCTGTGAAGTTTCCAGAACAATCCTAAACATTTTATACCCCGTTCTACTCTGCTGATAACCGAAAATGTGTAAATGAAGATTGTCGCAATTTTAAGAAAGCGTATCAAACTCTAGGTGAGAAGAATTACCGTCAAAAGTCTTTAATGATTATGTACTATCCTATTTTATTTGATGAAATTGCCATGTTCATTTTTCTTCAAGAGTAGTACTCTGAGGATCTCTAATATCATCTCCAACAAAAACAATGACAAAAACTTAGATTGAAACGTTAGGTTTTAGGTATTTTGTAGAAATATATACATAGTTAAAATAGGTTTGTATTAGATATTTTGTAGCACAAGGATTTTCCAATTTTCTTTAAATAATGTTGCATAACGCTACAGTTTCTATGGCACGGCAATATCCTGAAAGTGGCTCTTTGATGCACTCTTCTAATGCATCTAAGTTAAAGAAATTATTGCATTTTTTTTAAAAAAATAGCTGATTTCTGGAATCAAGGAATAATTTTTTTAATCAAGGCAAGAGCCTTTCAAAAAACTAAATTTTTAAATATCAATTCAATGATGTAGTCTGTTTGTACAATGGCTCAAGATTGGTAAATCGTAGCTAGAGTGAGGAAAGTTGGCCTCTTGAAAAAAGGCCATTTTTATGATATGATTTTTTATGATAGACATATCATGAGAATCAATCTAATAAATCGAACGATACCTATCTTCTTATATACGTATAATATTATGAGACAATGTCTTTCTAATTTAAATATTGTTAAGCTGGGTAGTCTTTAGAATATTTCTTGCACCAAATTATAATGACAACGTCATTAAGATAAAATTGCAGAGAACAATTGAGTTATCAGCGTGTCTAATCTTATCATACACACCTGGTCTAACTCTTACCCTCCACATCGTCTGTTTCCTCTAATCAAGATCTTTTAAATTCTAATCATGTCAATTACCTTATATTCATTACACTAAATTTGTTCCAATTCAATTAAATTTTAAATTCATGTTATCAAACACCTCGGCGTATACAGAGAACACTAGGATTTCCCATATACAAGTATATCATATATTTTCAGTCAGCGAAAAGTCGAACATGAATTTCAAAAAGTGCAATTTTTATTGCAGAAATAATTTCTACGTCGAAAAAATATTGCTTTGATCTTGTTTGAATTCCTTTGCCAAAGGGAACATAGGGTTATTTTCAAGGCAGCCTAAACAATCGTAAAGACAAGAGAAAATCCATATTTTTACTTCCGATTATTTCTTATAATAGAAATCGGAAATATTGTGTTTTTTTAATATTTCCTTGCCTTGTTTTTCAATTTTACTTCCGAGAAATTTCTAATATCAGAAATCGGAAGTATTGTGTTCGTTTTTGTAAAAAAAAAAATATTTTTTGCTCCGATTTCAAAAAATTTCATATTTCTGGACGTTTCATAACCTCCTGAGCAAATTTGGTTTTGTGTCCGTCTGTCGGTCTGTTAAAACGATTCCTTGTAACGCGCAAATCTCGGAAACTACTCTACGGATTTTGATGAAAATTTTCACACATCTAGGAGACATACTGTAGAAGTGTAGATGGTCCCATTTTAAATTCATTGTATGAAGCCTTTGATGCTTCTTTTGTATGAATTTGGCTCTGTGTTATGTATCAGGAGCAGATTTATGGGGGGTTCAAGAAATGAAAATGGCGTAGTTATTTTTTTGGTGCGTAGTAATGTGATATTATCGAGTAAGTCTTAATGTTTAATAGTTTTAGCTCTTGTGGGCAACTTGGGTTAGTGAAAAATAAGAATCATATCATGTGGGATTTCAAGTGTTAGGTCTTCATGAACTCATTGCAATGGATCACTTGTACCTATTTTTTATTGGTTTTATCAAAAGAGTTCATTGTAAGGATTTCCTTGGTATTTTTTAATTTTATTTTTCCGACACCAGGAACCTTGTTAAATTTTACGTCAAATAGTGGAAATTTGAAAATCAGTTCTGAATACACGAAACGATTCCTGAGAAAATTTAAAAGGTACTTTATTATGAGCGATACTGGTGTCCGAATCCCAGAACACGATGAAATCCTTTTTCGTGGTTTTGATGGCGGAAACGGCTTTTCTAGTATTTTTACAATACAGGGTGTCCCACGACTAGATGCAATTATTTTAAGGGTACGTTCAGCGCCCCATGGAATATCATATAAGCTCAAGATGCAGTGGGGCGTTTTGCTTCGTTAAATAGTTATGGCCAAATCCCTGTTTTTCCCACGGATCAAGACGTCGCTTTGATTGTTGTACGTTTTTGACAAAATCATGGTCATTAGGTAAGGTGTGAGTATTTGTAAGGTAAGTTGAGAATATTTACTTTCAAATACTGTTGGTTCCCTCAAAAAATAATAAAATCTCTAAGAGATAATTATGTACCTCAATTCGGAACGTCGAAGGTTCTTCCGTGAAATGCTTCTAGAGCCGAAACGGTAACAGATAACTCGAGTCGACACCCCCTTGGACTTCCACCCAGATTCAATCACACTACTCGAAAAAGTCATGAGAGCCATGGCCGAAGCTGTGGGTTGCCGTCCGGACTCAAGGCTTTCTGATGCGACGAATCGATGTATTTTGGCTGATAATCGAGGTATCTCGCCTCTACTCTAGCCCAGGATCTACCAAGCGGAATAGCCTTTACCCGCTTGAGTTGAGGTCTGCCTCTACTAGGTAGGAACCTACGCTGCGATCCGAGTGTTCCCGCCTAGTACTACGTTTACACGGTCCCGGTGATTCAAGATATTCTGGCGCGTAGTGATGGATGAGAGTTTGTGAAATTAAAAAATCTATTGTAAACATCACACGACTTTCCTTATCCCCGAAAAATAAGTCGAATTCCGCCACTGGTGACTCAACGGTAACAGATAGTTAAAAATAAGTGCCTAATTCGTAATCAGCACCTCAAAATCATTGGATTTGATATGTCGCAACCCCGATCTAGGGTGAATAATAAATTGGGGCTGGGTTCTAAAAAGTTCAAGATATCAAAAAAATGATCAGAGTAAACCCCTATTTTTTTTTTTATCCGAGAAAATGTTGTTCTCTAACAATTCAAAGAAGCGGCGGTTGCGGCCAATATTTGCGGCCCTGCCCTGCGGCCGATTTCAACGTGGTTCGTCTGGTGTATAAAATTAATTTGTATACCAAATTTCAAGTCTCTAGCTTTTTTGGTATCTTGAGGCTATGATTCGTCCAGAAATGTGAAAAAATGGGTAGGTCAAATTTTTGACGAATACAATACTTTCCTTATTAGGTATAGGATAAGGAAAGTAAAAAAAAAACACTGCCAATTATGGACACAATTCTTCCTCGTGATTGCTTCACATTGTAAACACGTACCAATTTTGAGATTTTATAGAAAATTACTTGTATCTCCAAAATGGCTCAACCGATTTTCTTCAAATTTTTCAAAAAAATCTGTATCGGCAAGTCGTGGTCCTTATTTTTTTACTTTTTTGTCCAAAATTTCAGATTTTCTTAAATATCAGAGTCTAATTATAATTAATTAAAAAATAAATATAAATAACCTATGTAAAATAATAATATGCATATTCTTACAAAATTTCATCGAAATCGGGTGTACCGTTCACGAGATATAAGCGTTTAAGTAAAAAGTTAGTGGTCAGGCGCATGGTCTCTTTCACCCAGAACCGCTAGTATGAATTCGATGAATTTAAAATGGGACCATCTACAGAATGTCTCCTAGATGTGTGCAAAATTTCATCAAAATCAGTCGAGTAGTTTCCGAGATTTGCGCGTTACAAGGAATCATTTTAACAGACCGACAGAGCGACAGACCGACAGACGGACACAAAACCAAATTTACTCAGTAGGTTATGAAACGTCCAGAAATATGAAAAAAATTGAAATCGGAGCAAAAAAATATTTTTTTTTTACAAAAACGAACACAATACTTCCGATTTCTAATATTAGAAATTTCTCGGAAGTAATAAAAGTAAAGAAAAACAATCGAAGTTTTTCTTCCATATTCAGTCTTTTTGTTCAATTTTACGTGACTTTGACTGCTCATATTTAGGGTGTTGCAAAAAAATATGTCTCACCCTGTACAACACTTCAGTTTTGTTTTTCGATAAGACTAACAAAAATGTGTAAAATTAGACGAGGATCATTAATCGGTAATAATTTTTTTTTTTTTTAAACTCGGTTTAAAAAAAATCAAGTCATTATTTCACTTATGAACCACCCTATATAATTTTTTTGCTGCTAATTGAAAGTGCGTGTTTTCATTACACAAACACTATTTACTCTTCTTATCGAAAATATTAAATGAAATTGAGTTATTCGAGATTTAGAAAAAAATTGGTCCAAAAAATAAAACCCTGTATGTAATATTTTAGTTTAAAAAAATACTCAGGAACCATTTAGAAGTAAAATCATCAATTAATATTCAGGTCAATTCATTTAAAAATCAAAAGTTTTTTTATCAAGATAGGTAGTTATATTTTTACAATACATAAAACACTTCTCCAAGGACATCTTCCCGAGGCAGTGTGCTCAGCAGTGAGGCAACATTACCTCTCTGAACAGCGAAACTAAGCCGTTGCCTGAAAAATTCCCTGGCGCGTCTGTCCTTCGTCTCAAGGACCAAAGTTTTGGATATGCTGTTAAACATTTCCAAAGCACTTGGCCTAAAAGAGCCAAAGGTTTCAACGGCGAAGGGAATGAAATCATAAAGATTTTGTAGGTCTTTATATTTCAGGCTATTTTTTAGTTCCGCTTGTTTGGCTGTTTCACCTGGACCTCTCAGAGAGTAAAATCAAAAGTTGACACCCCAATTTCTGAATTTTGAAACACCTTGTATGAATACATGTACCCTAGGATTTTTTTATTTTTCAAAAACTCTTTCAGGGGCCGAGTAATTTGAGGTGTCCAACATTGGTGGGACACCCTGTATGTTGTATTGTATATTTTGTATAATTGTGTAGCCCCCCTTCCTTTTTTATATACCCCCCCCCCCCATATTTCATTATTTTATTTTCTTCTTTTTATGTACATATTATATAATTTCTTTTTTCATCTTCTTCTATTACTTCCGAGAAATTTCTGATATTAGAAATCGGAAGTATTGTTTTCGTTTTTGTAAAAAAAATATTTTTTTGCTCCGATTTCAATTTTTTTCATATTTCTGGACGTTTCATAACCTACTGAGTAAATTTGGTTTTTGTTCCGTCTGTCGGTCTGTCGGTCCGTCCGTCTGTTAAAACGATTCCTTGTAACGCGCAAATCTCGGAAACTACTCGACCGATTTTGATGAAATTTTGCACACATCTAGGAGACATTCTGTAGATGGTCCCATTTTAAATTCATCGAATTCATATCAGCGGTTCTGGGTGAAAGAGACCATGCGCCTGACCACTAACTTTTTACTTAAACGCTTATATCTCGTGAACGGTACATCCGATTTCGATAAAATTTTGTACTTATGTGCATATTATATTTACATAGGCTATTTACATTTATTTTTAAATTATTTATAATTTAACTCTGATATTTAAGAAAATATCAATGGTGAAGATCACTCGTGGGATGAGTTGAAGAAGAAAATTTCATTAACAGCTGACAATATCCTAGGTAAAAACAAACTAGTTCCAAGAAAAGCATGGATGACTCCAAAGATTTTAGATTTGATACAAGAGAGAAATCAGTTAAGAAAAAACAACTATCAAGAATAAAAAAGACTGAAAAATCAAATAACAGAGGAATGTCGTATAGAAAAGGAAAAATGGCTTGAAGAACAATGTCGAGAAATTGAAACGGCTTTAGCAAAGAATGTGACTGACATAGCTTACACCAAAGTTAAGAAACTTAACCATACTCCTAAAACTAAAAGTAATATTGTAAGGGACAAAGATGGTAGTTTGCTGTTTGATAATGAGAAAGTGGCGGATAGATGGAAAGAGTATTTGGAAGAACTATATGAAGGAGACGACATCGATGACGAGAAAGAATATGTTGAATATGAAAGCGAAGTTGCAGAAGATGACAAAGGCCCACTTATAACACGGGATGAATTTGATCTTGCTTTGAAGAATCTTACAAGCAAAAAGTCAACTGGATTAGACGAGATACCATCAGAATTATTAAAAAATGTAGATGAAAAAAGTAAAAAAGTATTATTTCACATTATCAAACATGCTTATAACACTGGAAAGATACCATCTGATTTTGTGAATAGTAGAGCAATCACGATCCCCAAGAAAGGGAATGCAAGTGATTGTTCAAATTATAGAACAATATCTATACTTTCTCATGCCTCCAAAATATTACTCAATATCCTAAAAAAATAGATTGAAAGAAAAGATTGAAGAAAAAGTCGACGAAGATCAGTTTGGATTCAGGAAAGGTAGAGGAACACGTGAAGCTATTTTATGTCTCAGACAAATACTTGATAGAAGAATAGAATACAACAGAACAACTTATGCCACGTTCATCGATCTGGAAAAGGCTTTTGACAAGATCGACTGGAAAATGTTATTTAAAACAATGAAACAAGGACAATTAGATTGGAGAGATAGAAGACTGATTTTAAACCTATACAAAGAACAAACTACCATCATAGACATTAATGGATCAAAAGCAGTAGCTAAAATAAGAAGAGGAGTACGGCAAGGATGTCCCCTATCACCTTACCTATTCAATCTTTTTATAGAAAATGCCATGAACGATATGAAAAGTGAAACGCCAGGTATAACAATAAACGGACAGCATATCCACTGTATACGTTTTGCTGATGATGTAGTCCTTCTATCCGACTCAGAAAGTGACATGAACTATATGTTGGAAGTGCTGTCCAATAGACTAAACCACTATAAACTCAAGATAAATGCCAATAAAACCAAATGTATGGCAATAGATAAGAATGGAAACCTACCTGCAAACATCAAAATCGGAAATCAGAAATTTTAACAAGTAAAGGAATTTTGTTATCTAGGTAGTATAGTAACAGCTGATAGTAAATCGAGAAGTGACATAAAAAGAAGAATTGTAATAGCAAAACAAGCTTTTCAAAAGAAATACAACCTCCTCACCAGCAAGCATCTTAACCTAGAAACAAAAAAGAATTTCATAAAAACTTTTGTGTGGAGTGTGTTGACGTATGGTTGTGAAGCATGGACTATGGGAGAGTATGAGAAGAAGAGATTGGAAGCAGCAGAGATGTGGATGTGGAGGAAGATGACAAAGACAAAGTGGATAGAAAAGAAAACAAATGAAGAAGTACTATTAGAAGTAAATGAGAAAAGAAGCTTGATGGAGTGTATCGTAAAAAGAAAAAGTACATTAATAGGACACGTTATTAGACATAACAACTTCATCAAAAACATCTTTGAAGGAAAAATAATGGGAAGAAGACCAAGAGGCCGCCCAAGACAATCTTATTTTAAAGACCTCTACAATCAAACAAACTGCCGATCATATGAACAACTGAAGAGGAAAGCATCCGACAGAGAGACATGGCGTATGGCAATCACAACAAAGTTTGACCTTTAGAGATTGATGATGATGATTTAAGAAAACCCGAAATTTTGGACAAAAAAGTAAAAAAATAAGGACCACGACTTGCCGATACAGAATTTTTTGTAGAATTTAGAATGTAGAAAAAACAATATTCTACCATATAAAACAAATTTGAAGAAAATCGGTTGAGCCGTTTTAGAGATACAAGTAATTTTCTATAAAATCTCAAAATTGGCACGTGTTTACAATGTGAAGCAATCACGAGGAAGTATTGTGTCCATAATTGGCAGTGTTTTTTTTAATTTAAAGAGAAATCAAGTTTGGGATGACTCCTAGCAAGGATAAAGAAAGATAACTTAAAAGGAGCAAATGTAGATAGGAGTGCAGAGAAAGTGCATTTTAGCCAGCGTCGATGGCATGTTGAATTTTAGCCTTCAGAACACCGAAGTTAAGCGACATCCAGCGAGGTTAAGACTTGGATAGGTGACCATTCAAATTCTAATTCTCGTGACGCTGGCTTTTCCCGGCCCCACTCAGGCTGGGTGAGGTCAATGTGAGTAGCAGGTTTGTGAGTTTCCTGCGAATGGAGGGTAAAACCCCCGTCGTGATATGACCATGGCAGTTGAAAGCGACGTTAAACCCCACTTTAAAAAAAAAGTGCATTTTGATATCATTTATTTTTTAGCTTTATTACTCATTCTTTTGAGTGGGCGTTCTTCTTTTTGTAACCACGAAGTGGTGTTTTTGGGGGGTTTACTGTACGTACTGGAAAGGAAGGTGTACAATAAATTATAATTATTAACAATTTTTGTTTAAAAACAAAACAAAATAAAAGACACAAAATGGCATTTTTTTATTTAATTTCCAAGTGTATGTACAATTTATTGTACATTGTAATATAAATATTCTAAATTAAAACTAAAATATTGAATTTAAAATGACTTAGATATCACTCGTCGCGTCATAAACAAATTTCTCTATTTTATTTTGTAAATATTGTTAAGTTTTTTTTTCTCTCTGTTAAAAATTTATTGTTGATTGTTTTGTATAACAAAATAAAATGTAAATAAATAAATAAACATAATTAACAAACAAAAAAAAAAATAAGTGGCACTATCGAAAAAGTCGAATACTTCATTCCTATGAAAATTCTTTTCATATTCTTTATCTTGAAGGGTATTATTATGTAAACTTAGATTGAACATTTTTTGTGTCGTGGACTAAATAATAAATGAATTTAGGACTAGGGGTTGTGTTGGAGAAACCAAATGCGTAGTAAATTCTTTTTAGAAAGTTTCGGGAGTGACAAGTCAGTCAGTACCTATTAAACAAATTTCTAAATATCAGTGTGAATAAAAAGGAATGAGGTGGTTTGTACATCGCAGGGACTGCAAGTTTCTCCGAATATAAAGGCCTATTTTTCTTTTGGATAATTTTTTTTTCCAGGTTGGAAATTTCCAAATAATTCCATTTCATTCCAAGGTTAACTTCACCACATTCGTAAAAGAAAAATGCGTTTCGGTACTTTTAAAGTTAAAGAATGGACTTAACCTATAAAAGTACTGGAAACAAGAATTTTGTACTTCCATTTTGGTTAACCAAACTGGAAGCAGGAAGAGGAAAAATTTCCTCTTCCAAAAGAAAAATGACTTGCTTCCAGATTAGTTCATTTTATTCCTGTTTGGTTAACTTTGGTTCGAAAGAAAAATACGGCTTAAGAGAGAGCTAAGAAATGTTAATTCTTAAAACAAGGGCTTTGTTGACAATGGAATGGGTATGGGAGCTAATGAGGGGGGAGAAAGGGGTAATTGTACTGGAGTTATAGTAGGTGGCAGGGGTAGTGCTGGTTTTGCACACGGCACAACAATAAAATTTGGCTTGGCCACAACCTCTGGAATTTCTTCAACCAAAAAAACTAGGTTTCACAAGTGTTGTGGGAACATCTTCAATAATAAACTCTGGTTTCAAAATTGTTTCAATGGCTTCACTTACAACAAATTCTGGTTTTGCGACAGCAACATTTGTTTCTTGAATGACAATGTTTGGTTTAACAATAGTTGTAGGAACAGGGGCCAGTTGGAAGGATGGAACATTGATAGTTTCTGGCACAGGTGCAACTACAAATTCTGGCTTACTGATTGCCTCAACTACTGGTTCAACCACAAAGTTTGGCTTCACAACAGTTTCTATTACTTCTTCAACAGCAAAGGTAGGTTTAACCACTGGTACCTGTGTAGGTTCTACGATGAATTCAGGTTTTACAACGTTCTCCACTACTTCTTGAATTGCGAAGGATGGTTTCACAATAGGGGTTTGTACTGGTGCAACAGAGAAGACTGGTTTGACAATGGGCGTAGGTACTGGGGTTGGAGTAAATACTGGCTTTGCTACAGTGACTGCATTTTCTTGGACAACAAATTCTGGCTTGGGCACAGGAATAATCTCTGGCTGGACAATAAAGTCAGGTTTGACAATGGGAGTTACTGTTTCTTCCAAAAGAAAATTGGGTTTAACAATTGGGGTTACGGCAGGGGTAACAGTGAATTCGGGTTTGGCAATTACTTCTGGGACTTCAGCAACGGAGAATGACGGTTTGGCAATTACGGTTGGCACTGGAACAGGGTTGAACACAGGTTTGATGATTGGAGCTCCAAGAGGTTCTGGCTGGATGACAAAATTGGGTTTCTGCAATACTGTTGGAACATCTTGAATGATGAATTCTGGTTTGGTGATGAATTCCGTAGCCTCCTCGATGACGAATTCGGGTTTCACAACTGGGGTGGGTACACTTTCAACGACAAACTCAGGCTTGACTAAAGTTGTAACCGCATCTTCTACGATAAATTCGGGTTTTGTCACAGCTGATGTCACTTCTTGAACAATGAATTCGGGTTTGACAATTGTTTCCACAACAGGTTGGATCACCACATTGGGTTTGGCTACTACTTGGGGGACCGGTTCAACAAGGAAAGTTGGTTTAGGTACCACTGTTGCGACGCATGGTGGAGGTAGAGCAGGTGGAGCAGAGAGGGGAAGAGCTGGCGGCGGGTATGTCAGTGCCGGGGGTGGGAATGCGCATAGTTTGCACACCTGAAAAAGACGTTTTCAGTTTAAAAGCTTGGAAATGTTTATAAATCACAGATATTCAACAACTAAAAAACTATCTCTAGTTGGAAAACTGACGCTCTTCAAATTGGTCATGTCAGATTCGGAAACATAATTATATTATCCTAGTATGAAAAAGTTCAAGAACCCTTTACTTTATATGAATTATGCCTTATGGAAATTTTATATTAAACAGTATCTGCAGCTTTTGAAAGTAGAGCATTCATTTTTTTTGACCCTGAATTCAAAATTTTACAGAAATTGTTTTCTGTATCAAAAAAGGACTTTGTAATAAACGAACTGAAAGAACCCTAAAAATATTTTTTTAACTCATGTTATAACATACCTGAATCAGCACAAGACAAATGCCAAGTGTCAGCTTCATTATTTTAATTAGATTTAAAATCTAATCACAGCTGCGGTTTACTCTCTGTCTCAGTGTTTTGTGATTCCCGACACCAGATCAGAACATCTTATATATTAAAAAATTATCAAGCATAGTTCATAGTCGTGCTACAATAACACGTTTAGCTGGTATACCTGCGAGTGACAGATTCAATATAATCTTGAAATTATACAGATAATGTTTCACTGGAAAAGCTTATCACGAAGAAAAACAAGATCAAAATGGACAGATAAAAAGTTATAAGAACACTAGGTACGACAGGAGTATTGCCAAATATATCATACATAGGATTTAGTCTTTATTTTTTAATTAACAAGTGGAAATGAACTAACTTCACATACATTTTTCGATATCTCTAAGTTTACACAAAAGTCCGCCTGCCGCAGCTCGTAATTCCGCCTTTGGCGACTAAACGTCTTATTACTTATAAGACAAAATTGTTTCGGATTTAGCGTTTTTAGCAAAACGGTTGGAGATAACAAAATGTATGAGAATTAACCCCCATAAACTATAGATGAAATCTCAAAATCCGAAACAATTTTGTCTTACAAGTAGTTCGACCGGCGGCAGGCGTACTTTGGCGTAAACAGAGGCGTAAAAATTTATGGGAATTGACTGACCGCCCCAAATGTGTAGATGAAACTTCATATATAAAAAAAATCTAAAGTAATTGTTGGAGCCTCCAGGGGTGGAATTTTGTTTGTCCATTTCCATTATCTCCCCCAAATAATTTTTCTTATAGAATAAAAAATAGCTCCACTCTTATCCTCCAGGACTTTAAGTATGTTGTTTAAAGACCTTCCCCTATAACTGTGCCAAAATTGGCTTGTAGACATTTTTTTCTTTATTTTAGGGTTATTTTGTCTTCGTGCTTAGGCTAATGTAGAATTTTGTCTATCATACTTTTTTTGGGCACAAATATTACGCGTATAAATAGTTAAAATATATAAATAATAATTATTCCTCATAAAAAGTAAAAATGATTCAGAATAATATCTTGTTTATAATTTTTATCAAGACAGGAAAAAATTTATGATCAGATCTATTAGGTTCTCCAAAGACATAAAATATTTATTTTACAACAGTGAGGTTAAAAATAATAATAATCAATATGATGGGGATTTAGTGTATGGACATTATTATGTGAATCAAGCTACCTCATACAATAAACCTTATCTAAGGAGCAAGAGAAACGCAAACCTATATTTCTTCACGGTGAAGGTTGTAGAAAAGTGAAATCAAGATTTGTTTACAAGAACAAAATTTATTCTAAACAACATGGAATTCAGGATCGGACTTTGGTGAAAAATGAGAGGAATATAATACAATCAACAAGTAGTTTTTTATTTATTTAAAAAATCATCACTCGAGTGAACTGTTTTTCGAGCTTATTTTGACCTTGAAATGTTATTTTCATTTCATATTACTTCCGAGAAATTTCTAATATTAGAAATCGGAAGTATTGTGTTCGTTTTTGTAAAAAAAAAAATTTTTTTGCTCCGATTTCAATTTTTTTCATATTTCTACACATTTTAATCGGAGAAAACTCCGATTTCTTTTATATTTCTGGACGTTTCATATCCTCCTGAGCAACTTTGGTTTTGAGTCTGTATGTCGGTTAAAAACATTCCTTGTCACGCGCAAATCTCAGAAACTACTGAACGGATTTTGACGAAATTTTGTACACTTTTAGAAGACTTACTGTAAATGGTCTCATTTTAAATTCATCAATGGTGATAGAGACCATGCGCCTGACCACAAACTTTTTACTTATACGCTTATATCTCGTAAACGGTACACCCGATTTTGATGAAAATTTGTATGTATTTGCGTATTAGCGTTTTACATTTATCATATTTTTTAAATAAATTTTGTTTGAGCTCTGATATTTAAGAAAATCCAAAATTTTGGACAAAAAATTGAGGTCCACGACCTGCCGATACAGAATTTTTTGTAGAATCTAGAATGTAGGGATCTCCTATTCTAGCGATAGTAAAAGTTAAAAAAAAATTGATTACCATTCACGAGGAACTATTGTGTCTATAATTGGCAGTGTGTAACCAAATTTTCTTAAAATAGGTTTGGGTTGCCTATACACTTCAGCCACATTGGGCCCTTTGTTTGAGTTGATGAGTTAGCTTCGTTATCTAATCAAGTTTAAGCTTCTCAAATAGTTTGAGAAATCTTTTGATCTAAATTTTAGATTACCAGAATTTAAAATATAACTTGATTAGATAAATTTAAAATGGGACAACCTACAGAACGTCCAAAATTTTATGTGTGTGTCCAAAATTTTATCGAAATCCGTAAAGTAGTTTCCGAGATTTGTGCGTTACAAGTTACAAGGAATATTTTTTGCAGACAGACATACACAAAACCAAAGTTGCTCAGGAGGTTATAAAACGTCCAAAAAAATGAAACAATTAAAATTGGAGCAAAAAATTATGATTTTTTTACAAAAATGAACACAATACTTCCGATTTCTAATATTATAAATTTCTCGAAAGTAATTCAACGATATGCCCCAACAACCCGATCTATTTGAATGATCACATGTGTGAATGAATGAGAGCATGAATGATCATACCAGTTATTGCTTTAATGTTATAGTCTATAACATTTTTTTTTTTTTTTTTTTTAGCTTTATTAGGAGGACAAGCAGGCAACAGTATAAAATTAAGAAAAGAAAGGAAAAAAAAAAAACAAACAAATGACAAAATAAATAAGTAAAAAAAAAGAAAATAACAATAATGTCCTACCTAAAGGGCGGGGTTATTGCCTGTGACAATCTCTTCCACCCAACCCTTAAGTGTATGTATTGAAAAAAAGGCTATGTTCAATAAGTAATTCTCTTGGGTACTAATGATATTAATTCTCCATTCTGGGAAGGCACTGCGTGGCCGCTTCCTCACCCTCTCCACATAATTTGCAATTAGGAGATTCCCTAAAGATCTTCATATTGTACAGATGTTTTCTCAGGCAGCAATGTCCCGTAATTAGGCCAGTGACTATCGCTGCCAGTTTTCGGCTCAGCCGAAAGTAGGGAGCAATCAGAGGTGATGTTGGTCCAGTCAACATCAGTTTGCTGTGTCGTTGTTCTGAAGTCTCAGACCAATACCTAAGATGTTTTTGTTGTATCCATCTTTTTATTGTTCCTCTTACTTCAGATTTGGTTATCCCCATCACTGGCTCGGGACCGATGAAGGGGGTTGTGGAACCTTGCCTTGCCAATTGGTCAGCTCGCTCATTTCCAGCAATACCTATGTCCTAGGACTCATTCTAGATTAACTCTATTTAAACTAAGTTAAACTGTCATTGATGACCATGAAAATTTTAAGATCAATCTGAGTTGTGATACTCGAGTTCTAATTGCATTCATACACACACGTTTCATTTTATAATAAAATATTGCCGGAATTTGTGAGTCAAATCTCACCCAAAGCATGGATTTTTCCACATTTATTAAAAAAAAAAAAAATCAATGAAAAAAAAAAAATACAAAAAGTACATTTTAAATTCAAGAAAATTATCATAGGGGGAAGAAGTTATATGTTTATGTATTCAGCCCTGACATAAATATCAGATCTACAAAGCAAGGCTGAGTCAGCATGCGATTAAATTCTGACTGATAGTGATATACTCGTAATATTATAAAATATGTATGCATTATGATTATGATATCCAAGCAGGGCATCAGGAGAATTCGAGGTCGTACATTTTTATCACCTTCTAGATTCTAGAAGGTGGCATTTTTTTCCTGTAGTTAAGATATGATAATCACATCACCCACTGTAATTTAACAAGGTTGTGAAATCTAAAAGATTTAGTGAGTGGAGAAAAACAATGAAGGTGTGTTTTTGAGATAATCTTACTTTTTCATTAGTCGCATCGTTAGCAAACATTATTAGTTTCAACACCAATAACAGCAAAATGAAAAAAGAACTCATTCAATATGGATAAATATAACTTCCCTGACAAGTTTACAACATTATTTACATCTTATAATATAATTATTTTCTTCTTATCAGAGCTTTCCTCTACTCTCGATCTACTGATGAATACCGGTATATCAGAAGGTGCAGTCCCTTTGTTATTCATGTCAATGATATTGATGTATCCGATTCACTTGTCTTCTTCGCCCTACTAGCTGACGATACGACTGTTCTTGTAGGCGGAGAAAGCTATGCTGTCCTGCTGACTAAAGCTAGTGTTATTATGGCAAATTTTCAACGCTGGTATGAGCCGAGAAATCTAGCTACATTTACTTTAACTCCCGAGCATCATCCTCTTTAGATTTAATTTGTGGTTCTGGTGCTGACATTTCTCTAGCGCGCAGAGACAGAGGTGAGATTTTTAGATATCACACTTGAAGGTAGGTTACGCTGGAAAAGAGACCTTGAGGTTCTTGCAAATGAACTTGCCTCTGTAACTTCCCTGTCAATTCTGTCAGGAACAATATTGACACAACTACGGCTCTTGTTTCATATTATGCTAATGTTCAAAGCATAATATTAAGCTGTGCGTTAAATTTAGTCTACTTTTTATTATTACCTGACCTGGTTGCAGGGTTTTCCAAAGTGAAAACCCTTAAAAATAACACTACGACCTAATTAGATCTATTGTGACTAGTTGATTCTATTTGGTTTTAATTAACGTCCTGACTGAGATAGATAGTCAGAACGGGGGTTTTACCCTCCATTCGCTGGGAATCGTACCAGCTACCCACATTAACCTCACCCAGCCTGGGCAAGGCCGGAAATGCCAGTCTCACATGTTTGGATGACACAGAATTTTCGTCGAAAATTCTGTCCCAACCGGGAGTTGAACTCGGGAACTCTGGACTACGGGCAGTAGTCACAACCATTACGCCACGGAGGCTGGCTAATCTACTTCCTTTGGCATATTTCTCAGCTGTTGTTCTTGTAGCCAGCTTGGCTACAACTGGGGCAAGTGATGGTTTCTCTCCAACTAATGTTGAAAAGTTGGCTCGTTCTGCACATATTTCTATGTGCGATCAACCATCATGAGAATTTGGGCTTTTTTTTGAGTTACAAGCCTTGCTTGTTAGAGTTGGCTAGTCTGTTCTCTATTTATAGTCCTCCAGCGAAACACTGGTCCTCTCCCTGTTTAACATCCCCCGATCACACATATTTCTTAGTTAAGGCATTCGGCAAATTTTCAAACCCCTGAGTTGAAAATTCAAAAAAAAACCCTCGATCCCTCCACCACAATTTGTGAGTATTTGGGTCATTTTCATTTATCTTGGGCATATCAAATCCGCAACCTTTCTCCTTTAATAAATGTGAAAATAATAGGGATATATGACTAAAATCTATTTGATCACATAGGAAACAATTTTTTTATAAATTACAATAATAAATTGTCTTTTAAACTAATGTGGAGACTCAAAATTGCCAGTTATGTAAGTAACGTTCATGATATTTTAGGTGTCCCTTAGTCTAAGATTTTACTGTGTCTGATAGAAAAAAATGCATTTCTCCCCATTATTTTCACCAAAATCCAATATAAATGAGAAAAATACAGTTCATTTAGGATGTGACCATTAGTTTTTATAAAAATAATAATGTTCATCTCATTCTACAGACGTGTAAAGTTGTGTCCCTACGAAGAAAAAAAAATCTCCGTCATGAATGTTACCCCCAAAAAAATGTAAACCATTTGGAAAAACCCTTAGAATGAGAAGCTAGTAGCTGCCGCCATTTTGCTTCTTACAGATGACATTGTTTTTGTTTTGAAATTTCCTGTCAGTTGGATGTTGGATGCAGTACAGTGAGGGACAATGGTGGGTCTAATTTTTTTTGACAAGAACGTTACGCGGTTTTTTAAATAAATTGTAATGATTCTTTAATATATAATGTATTTCTTTAATTCTTCTGCATGTCCTCTTTCCAATCAAATATTTTTTTTTGTAAAGTGAATATTCTTTTATTGAGAAAAGATTGTTTTAGTGGCGTGTTACTCATGAACGTTACCGTCATGAACGTTACCGTCATGAACGTTACCCGTGGTCATGAATCTTACCTGGTACTTTAAGTTTTTGTAATTTTGTGTGAAGAGGTAGCTGCTAGAAATATTCTAAATGAAAGCTTTTGCTCAAAGGTATTTGTCTTAGTCTTCTGAGCCTAAAAAATGTTTAGGAAAAAGGTAACGTTCATGACTTGAAAAAATCCAATTGCCCAAGATAAATGAAAATGACCCATTTACATAATCAGGAAAAACTTTGTTACAAAAGGTCTTGTTGAAGTATATTAAATATGAATTAGTAGGTATGTTTTTTTGGGCTTTTAAGTATAGATTAAAGCTATTGTAAACTAGAGATTATGACAAGTTAAAAAAATCAAATAAATAGATACGAGTACATTCATTATAAGTGTATGTTTTATCTTTTTTCAATTTTTACATAAGTAATTGATTTTACTTATTAACTATTTCTTCATAAGATATAATATAATTATGTACTATCAAATACATTCATGAGTTCTATCAAGAAAGCTAGTAGCTCATTTTTTGAATTTCCAGATGTACCTATACGAGTGTAAGAGTAAGTAATCATTTTTTAGAAAGCACAGTTCAAATCAGTGATAGAAATTTGCATCAACATGTCAAAGGTTGAAAATTTGTGACAAATATGGTTTAATTTTAATTTAAAAATGTATGTTAAAAATATAAAAAAATCGAAGGAGCAAGGTCTCTGATTGTTAAGTCTCCTTATACATTAATATTCATTATCTTAGTGATGGGCTCAGGGCTGCAATAAACTGCATTAAAACAATGCAATAAACGTTTCTTGAAAAAGTCTTTTGGTCACGAGACAATAATAAAAATTGCGTCTCCTTTCATGAGACAATGGCGCAAGTGCATAGTCGCTAATGAACAGATTATATCAATCAACTATATACACAATCAAATGCCTAATAGCCGTGCTTAATCAGGCTGTTAGTGACTATAGCACTCCACCCAATGGGTTATATTCTTCAAGAAATGAGGATTTTTTTCTCTAGATTTTTTTTTTAGTTTTTTTTGACACGAGATAAAATACAAGACTCAGTAATTCTAGACGTTATGCTAATTATGGACACAATACTTCCTCATGAATGGCTTCATAGAGTATACACTTGGAAATTTTTTTTTATCAACATTCCATTGTCGCTTTATTATGAGATTTTTTACTAAATCACTAAACAAGTATTATGTATCTCCAAAAATATTAACCATTTCTCTTCAAATTTTCTTTCATATTGTGGAAGAGCCGTTTTAATATATTCTAATTATCCTAAATTTTACTAAATATCAGATCTTGGAGATAAAAACAGCAGAATTTTAATTAGAATGCGAATATGCAATAAAAAATGGGATGTTCCGTTTAAAAATCAAAAGTTCTAACCTCGTTTCTTTACTTTCGTTTCACCTTGTATACATACAGAATGATCACTTTTAACTTGTGCCACCATGCAAAAAAGTATTTATCAATGGAAAAAAAAAAACATTCGGAATTTAAAAAAAAGGGCTCAAAACGTCTTTTACTATAACGCTGTGTATTTCCATGCAGCCACAAAGTGTTGTAGATAACATTTCCAGATGATTTTTGTTTAGTATAAAAGAAAACAGATTAAGGATTGACACTTAATACAAGAAAAAGGAGGAGGAGGAGGAGGAGGAGGAGGAGGAGGAGGAGAAGACGAAGAAGAAGAAGAAGAAAAAGAAAAAAATCTAAATAAAACAAATATAGGAAAAATTATTGCAACTCATGGAAAGAACTTGCAAAACACAGGATTTTAAACGTGATCTAGAACACACGCATTTAACTGTTAATTTTGATTATCTTTCGACTTTTTCAAAATACAAATACCTAAAGATCTCAAATTCAACATGATTTATAAGGGAGAAAAAAAAATTAAATAACCAATACATTGAGGACGTTAAAAAACCTATAATTCTGTGTTTTGCAAGTTTAAATTTTTCTTTTCACAAGTTGAAATGATTTTTCTTTTATTCTGTGTGAATCATTAAATTGTTCCCATTTATTTAAAACAAAATTAAAACACTTTGTAGGCGTATAGAAATCCTAATATATATAGAGAAATATGGGCGGATTTGTATACTGGTATCTTTGTGAGTCGGAATTGTTTAGACGAAATTGTAAGAGACAACAAAAATCGATTAGAGATGACCCCAAGTAAAATTTCCGTACTATTCCAGGAAAAATGTTAAATGTCTAAAATTTCAAACGGTTCTTGAGTAATGTCCTTCCTCAATTAATGTCTTGAGAAAGGGTCTGTTTTCCGACCTAAATGACTTTTTTTCTCTAAATTTGTAGTGACGAACTATCAACTCAAAGCGAGAAAGTTTCAGGCAAAGGTTTGAGCTTTCATTTGACATATTGATAGCGAATTCTGAAGAGCAGTTCTTGAACTACGCCGAGTAAGGACAAAAAATAGTTGGTTGACAATTTTTTTTTTTTTTTTTTTTTTTTTTTTTTTTTTTCGATTTAAATGACATTTGTGTGTGAGATGGGTGTGTAAAAATCTTAGAAGCCAAATAAAAATGGCTTAGAATGGGTCCTCTGTATACATAAAAAAAACAAATGATTTATTATTATTATGTAAGAGTGATGGGCCGGCGAAGCGGCAGGTGTAACACTATAGTAAATAAAATAAATATATTTCTTTGTGTTATACTATCACAATTTTAGTGGAGTAGCGCAAAATTATAGGATTTTTTCTTGAATATTTCAAAACCTTATTTTTCCCCCATAATTGTACCACTGGTGGCTACTCATAGTGATCATATCAAAGCAGCTACTCATTTTTCCTCACGAGGTATGAGTGGACCCCGAACATACAAATAGAGAAGAAAAATTCCTGTCCGTTGGGAATTGAACCCAGGTCACCATGTGTGCAATGCCTAGCGCACTAACTCACTCGGTGACTACTAGCCGTATGGAAAGACACGGCGTTAAAGAGAAAAAACAGCTTGCGTTCCTCTAATTGTGCCTTTCACTATCGAAATGGAAGAGAGAATATTAGCTAAATACAAATGATAATTATTCACAAAAATTGAGTAGCTACAAAAAATTTGAAAACCAATTGGTTCCAAACAGAATCGAGACTGTAACCCAGGGCACTTGGTTCTTACTTTTTTTTAAAGAATTTGTTACTCGATTTATTGGCTTTTTTTAAAAAGAATTTGTTACTAGGTGAAAGACTTGCTCGCTCGATTTTTTTTTTCTTTCTACGTTAACCTTGTAAGTATATGATAAACTTATAACCTTAAAATTATATGATATAAACTCAACAATTTTTTTTCTAACACAGACATTACAATTGAAGAAATGAGAGGGAAAAACAAATGGATATTAAAACAACGAAACTATATCATATAAAATATGCAAAATTAAAATAATATGGACTAATATTTTTTCTCTCTCCAATATAATATCATTTATACTTGTAAATGGAAACTTTGTATATAGGGAAACTTTAAAATTCTTTAACAGTTCAGATTAAATTAGCATAATCTCTTGGTTGAAGACTTTAAAATTTTAAATAAGATCCTTAGCCTTAAAACTGGGTTTTTTTTTTCTTATTCTATAAAAGAAAAGTAGTGGAATCATTTTTTTTTTTTTGTATTGTATTTTGAGAATTTGATCTTTATTTCTTTGATAACTTTTTCATACCTATTTTTTTCTTCTTGATGCTGCAGCAACGTCGATGGGAGAGCTCAACTTAATGCATTACTGTTGCATTAAATTAATGAAAAAAGACATATTATAAAACAATAATTGTTTTTAATTTAATACCCTAATGTAAACTTTGAAGTGCGATTTTCATCACTTTTATCAACAAGTTTTGTAGTATTATAATTTGAAACAGGATTTAAAATGTTCCTCCAAGCTGATAGGGGATGCCTGTATGATAAAATTAATCATTTTGCTTTCAAACTACAAAGTTTCCAGAAAAATTAAATAGAATTAAGAAGGTAAGGGAAAAAATAATTATAGAAAACAAAATATGTGAAGGAAAAATACGTAGTGCACGAAAAATAGAATGACACTTAAAATGTCAGAAAACTGCCAATTGTTGGTTACCGCAATGAATTTAGAGGGAAATCTTAAATTAGGTAATGTATTACCTATCGGATTTTTTTCTGTTTGTTAAATGTCTTCTGTTTTTCTCCAAGAGTACCAACATCTATCTTTAAAATTGAATCTCTTTGAGCACCATAACCGATTTCTTAAAATCAGAAAGAAAGCGGTAGTTCTACGATACTCACAAGATGGATTACAAAAAGTGTTTAAGTGCACAAAGAAGAATAGGTATCATTTGATTTAAATTTTACTGTCAAATTATAGTATTAAATTTAAGATAAAGTCTGAATTTCAATCAATAACAGCGCTCGACTTGATATACAGTCGGTCTTATCTTAAATTTAATCCTATTTCATAATTCGACTTTTATTTACTCCAGTAAAATAGGCATACCCCAAATTTGCTGCTGTTCATTTAATGGTCTCTTCATTCTAAACTTATTCCTTTGAAGATCCTCATACAATTGGGTTTTTTCCTTATAGTTAGATTCTTTTGTACAAGTTGGGCTGTAAATTCAGAACTGCCATGTAAAATTAGCATGTTAAGTGTGATTCTATTTTTCGGGAGGTATTGTTGCAATTGTAGAACGAGTTGGATTATGTATTGCGAATTTTTCCAGGAACATAGTTCTTGTCAATAGTAGGTTCCTGCAGGAACATGTGAAGACACCTTTCATTCTGAGCAAGTGGATGACCAGCAATCCTGAAACAATTAAATGTTACAGCAAAAAATAATTTAACAGGACTTATGCATACTGCCTTAGATGGGGAAAGCCGATGTTCAGCAAAACTTAAGTTATCGATTGTGTCTATTAATTTCGCCCTTAGAGGAGTATTTTTGAAAATTTCAGAGTGGGAATTTTTTAATATTAAATTCAATTTGTATTTTTGATAACATTTTATATGAAGAAGTATGTAAATGATATTATTAATATAAATATTAATAATATCATATAAAATATATAATGTTGAATAAAATAAAAATATAAACATTTAAACAATACAATATTATATGGCTACTAAAATCTGGAGAACCGTTTGAAATTCAGAAAAACACAAAAACCTGTATTCCTTTATTTTTTGGGGGATTGAGTTTTGTCAAACAAACAAAAAATGCCTACAGCGCCCCAGGCAGGCTGGGAACGGACTAACTTTAAAATCTTCAATTTCTAAGGACTATATTGTAGCAATGTCGAATCAAATGAAATCCTTACAATTTTTTACATTTTTCCATCAAGTCATCAAGCATTCATGGCTCAATGGTAAACATGTGGTCCCTTGATCTATAGGTCTCAGGTTCAAACCCTGGACTCGGCAAGAAATTAATAATGAGCTATGCCTAACTGATGAGTTCAAATAAGAACGACCCGATCGTCTTAGGATGTTTCGGGTTGAATATCATTGTTGTGCAGAAGATAGATTCCCTGTGTCAGCAAGCCCCTCTTGTTATTCTGAATCGCTTTTTACAATTTTCTTGGGGCCCCCAGTATCTTTTTGTGATAATGGTCTCACTCTGAGCCAGATAATTAATCAAAATTATGCCTTCATGATCCCAAAACACAAAATCCATGTTTTTTTGCTGAAATTGGGGTTCTGATTTTTTGGAATTTTTTTTGGTCAATATGAAACTCAGGAAATTTGTTCAGTAGATGGAGCACTTCACTCAGAATTTAAAATGTTCATCCAAAGACTAGCTTCGACCCTTTCAGATAAATGGAATAAAAACTTGAGTCAAGTAATGGGCTGGATGAAGATAAAGATTGAGTTGGCAATAGTGAGATCTGTTTCACTTAGATTAAGAGGAAGCAGATACAAGGCGAGAAGTTTTAACATGGAAGATGGAGCAGGGGTGCCTTACCATGAAGTATAAAAAACAAAAACTGAAACCATAGCAAACCTTTTCAAAGATGTTTTAATTATTGTTGAAAATAAATAAATAAATAAATGTTTGTTACTGATCACTTATACATTGGTACGATTCATAACTCTATCACCATGAAAAGATTTAAAACCCCATTTAACACCTCAATTGGAATTTTTCTTCCATAAAAAGGTAGCGGCTGACAGCGGTGATTTCACACATGGCGGGAGATTGAATTGCTCTTACGTATAGAGTTTTTAACGTACTGCCCTCAAACTAGTTTTATTTTAAAGAAGAGAAATCAGGCTAAACCGAAAAGGTGCTTACATATTTTTAAAAAATATTCCCTTTCGCTACTGGAGACCCAGTACACTTACTTTCTGGACGTTCCTCGTAAATGAAAATAAAATAGATTTAATTTAAAATCTTATATGGAATGGTATATCGAGTGCCACATTTTATATACAGGGTCCACCAAAAAAAAGGAGCCACTCGAAATATTTAGAATACGGATTTAAATTTTGAGAAAATCTAAAACAGGTGTATCATTAAATCGAGGGGGAAACCTTTTCTACAAGGTTTTTATTTTTTATCATTACCAGGGGCGGCCCAGGGGGGGTGAACTTTGGAATCTTAAATGGAACCACCCTATTTGTAATACATTTTTGAAAAGTAGTTGACATTAAAAGTATTTTAAGACAAGTTTGAGATTTTTAGTCAAATCACGGCCGGAGATATCGTACATTTCATTTCAAAATTTATAAGAAGTTGATTTTTTTTGTAAAAGTTGTTTAACACAAATGTCTTTCTGTTTGAAATAATTAAAATTTCATGCCTTTTTGATACCATTAGCTTTACCAGGGGATGTGTGAAGGGGTCATCTTTTTTTACTTGTGTAATAACTATTCAACCTCTACAAAGTTTTCATTCACACAATACACGTTCACAACATCTCCTCAACTGTGGCAGAGCGAGTTAGCGAGTTAGCGCGCTAGGCATTGCACACATGGTGACCTGGGTTCGATTCCCAGCGGGGGAGGATTCTTTCTGCTCTGTACTTGGATGTTCGGGGTCCACTCATACCTCGTGAGGAAAAATGAGTAGCTGCTTTAATGTGAAGCAGCGACCAGTGGCAGAATCTTAGGCAAAAAAAATAATACAAGATATTGTAAATTAAAGTGGTAAAGTCCTATGATTCTGCGCTACCCACTAAAATTGTGACATAATAACACAAAGAAAAAGCATTAAAAAAAAATTAAAAAAACATCTCCTCAACATTCCACTACATGGCACAGACTTTATCGGTAAAAGTTTCACTGTTAATGCTGCTAGATTGTGGAATCAGCTTCCAGAGGAACTCAGAATCTTGGAAAGTCGAAAGTCATTTAAGATAAAAACAAAAGAATATATTATGCTAGCTGTGTATCAATAGTTTTTTTTAATACCTACTTGTACTGTATAATATTGTGCTATCCCCCCCCCCCCCCCCTTTTTATTTTGTTTATTCTATTTCTATACCCTCCTCCAATTTCTTTTTTATTGTACATACTTTCAATTGTTTCGTTTATTTTTCCTTTTAATTTTTTTTTTGTGTTGCCCTTATATTTTATTTTCTTTTTATATCAAGGGTGGTGTGGAAGAGAATGCCGTAGGCATTAGCACCGCCCTTGATCAAGTTTTGTTTAAAATTTCAATTTTGTTTCATGTAAATTGTATACAGGGTGTAACAGACTTGATGTAAAATCTCTTAAGGGGTGGTAGTACAGTTCATTTCCAACCATTAATCTTCCATAATACTTTTGATTTAACTTAGTGGTTCTCGAGATATTATTTTTTTAAAATTATTTTTGAAAATCCCCTGCAGCTCGACAATGGCATTTAACTCCAGAAAAAAAAGTCAGTCAGTACTACTAATTGCATCCACCAGGCTACCATCCTACTTTTATGTAAGGAACTAGTTTTTTTCTTCAATTTTAGAAATTATGGTTGCCATTTATTTTCCAATGGCCCAAAAGGTTAGCCTCAGTAGACTCTTAACTTGGAGGTCACTGGTTCGAGTCTCAAGTATGGCAAATTAGTATGTACGTATTCATGTATGATACTTAGCTGTGGTGCTTCAGAAATCAACATTAATCATAATTGTTCATTTGTTCATAAGAGGGAAAGGGTCTCAATGATAAAATGGTTTGAATGAAATGAAACATAAAAATGTAGCTATATAGTTAACACTCACAGGTAAAGGTGGTGCGGTAGGTACATACTGAACATTCATAGGTTGGTACATCGAGGTACAAATTATTATGTTAGTAGGTACCGACTTTTAATAAAACACATGAAATACTAAACTATTAAGGTCAATGAGCTGTCAGTGAGGTTAACAAGCTGAAGTCCATCGTGGATTTTTTTTTATGGTTACCTGTGTTGATTGCAAAAAGGTTATTTACTATGTTGGTACGTAAAAATATTAAATAAAGACGACGGAAACACATAATTACTTATTTTTACACCATCACACAATGTTTAAATAAAGAAAAAAAAATAATGATGCATTTTTCCTTTTTATTTACTTGTTCCTGATAAAATTGTGTTTTTTTGTTGTTTTTTTCATTTCATATTTAGGAGGTACTAAAAAATATCAATTTTAATTTTTGTGTCTCAAACTCGCCTTACTTACTAAATATTTGCCATATTTGAGACTCAAACCAGTGACCTCCAAGTAAAGGGTCTGCCGCCTTATTAATGAATCTACTGAGGCTAACCTTTTGGGCCGTTGGAAAGAAAATGGCAACCATAATTTGTCAAATTGAAGGAAAAAAATAGTTCCCTACGTAAAAGTAGGATGGTAGCCTAGTAGGTACAGTAGGGTGGCCCTTATTTTCGAAAGTCGGAATTTTCTCGCTCCATCGGCAGAATATGGTTCCAATTAATATTAAAAAAATCTGGAATTGTTTTTGGTTTAAACTCTTTGTTAGCTTAATATTGTATTCGCACATCAATTTAACTCCTCTTTCTGTTGTGTCGTTTACTACTTTAAAGAATTTAATCTTGTTATACGCGTCTTGGAAATTTTCATTTTCCCACCAGTCACTAGGATCTAGACAGAGAAAAGATTTGCTTTTTTGAAACCTCTCAAAGAAAACCTGCCTCTCCTCTGACACCAAAAAGTCCAGCTCCTTGCTAAGCAAGTTTATAAGATCTTTAGTCTTACAACCATACTTCTATTTATTTTGTTTCTTCTCCTCTTTAGTGAGTGACTTAACCATGTTAGATTTGACAACATTTGAGATATCTCTATCAAAAAACCCCAACCCTAATACCTCTTCCCTTAAATACCAGAGTTTAGAAAAAAGTTCTTAATGACTGCTGAAGAACTCAAGACCATTCTTGATATTTGGGTGTTTGTAACTTTTCTTTATTGTTGTTGTTGTAGCCAGCTTGGCTACAGCTGGAGGGGTGAGTGATGGTCTCCAGCCAACTTTATTTCAAAGTTGGCTCGTCACGAACCACATATTTCTATGTGCGATGAACCATCATGAGGACTTGGACTATTATAAGCCATTAAACCCTTAGGAAACTGCAAGATAGCCTGGCTTATAAGGGTTGGCTAGTCTGTTCTCTGTTAATAGTCCTCTAGCGGGACACTGGTCTTCTCCCTGTTTAACGTCCCCAGCCAGACTAAATTTCCTTTATATTGAGCCTTGGTATACTGCACCTGTAGGTATTACAGCGCCAAGACTAGATCTCTCATTTATTAATAAACTTCTTGCGTATCAAAAAATGAACCCTGAAGTACGAGTATCTAGTGTGGCATCAAAAAAAATTGTTAACCATCTCTGGTATTTGAATGAAGAGGCAGTAGGGTTGGGTTTTTTTGATAGAGATATCTAAAATGTTGTAAAATCTAACATGGTTAAGTCCCTCACTAAAGAGGGGAAGAAACAAAATAAATAGAAGTATGGTTGTAAGACTAAAGATCTTAAAGAGACTAAACTTGCTTAATAAGGAGCTGGACTTTTTTGTGTCAGAGGAGAGGCAGGTTTTCTTTGAGAGGTTTCAAATAAACAAATCTTTTCTCTGTCTAGATCCTAGTGACTGGTGGGAAAATGAAAATTTCCAAGACGCGTATAACAAGATTAAAGTTTTAAAATTAGTAAATGATACAGCAGAAAGAGGAGTTAAATTGATCTGCGAATACAATAATAAGATAACAAAGAGTGAAAACCAAAAACAATTCGTCATTCAAGTTGTCAAAGACCACAAAAGTCAGTATCCTAAACCAACAAAAGAGTATCTCTTGAAAACTCATAGCAAGTAGGACAGCAGGATTTACTTATTTGTGAACTTCTATCTCGCATTTATTTTAATAGTATGGATGTATGAATATTATTACAATAATTATGTTCAATGTTCTTTTCTTCAACTTAAATAGAAAAATCTAATATACGATAGTTTTCTAATTTTCTACTTAATATTACGAAAAAACAGTAGTGAGTTATTTACACAAATGCTATTATCAGGTGTCTCGATAATGCTGTGCTACCCACTAAAATTATTATGTACCAAATAATAAAAAGAAAACCCTTCTATACATTTTACATTCTATATTTTTTTCTGTGAGATGAAGTTTCTTCAAGTTAGGATCAACATAATGCTTAAAAACGTATATTGCCCCTTCCGATTGCAGATCTAAACTTAAAGGTCCCGGCGGCACGTGTTAACGACCTTTGATCGAGCTGAAACTTTTTCCAGATTTTTTTAATATTAATTGGAACCATATTTTGCCGATGGAGCGGAAAAAATCAGGGGAAAAAAATCCTCCTCTATAGCTAAGGGCCACCCTAAGGTACAGTTAGTAGTACACATAGGTATATGAGACGTATTATAGATGGTCCCATTTTAAATTACCTAACTTGGCACTAGCGATTCTTGGAGATAGAGACCATGCGCCTGAAGTCTAACTTTTAATTACATATTTATATTTCGTGAACGGTAGACCTGATTTTGATGTAATTTTGTATGCATATACAGGGTCCGCCAAAAAAGAGGAGCCACTCGATATATCTAGGAACGGATTTAAATTTTGAGAAAAACTAAAACAGGTGCACCATTATATCGGGGGGGGGGAAACCTTTTCTACTAGGTTTTGATTTTTATCATTTCTAGGGGCGTTCCCAGGGGGGTCAACTTTGGAATCTTAAATGAAACAACCCTATTTGTAATACACTGAGCGTCAAAATTAGAGGAACGCTAAAATGATCTCCAATTTTAAGAACTGTCTTCCTTTTGGGAACCTCTTCTTGATCAATAATATTGACAAATATGATTGACTATCGCTAATGAGGAGAAAGATACACAATTATCAAGCTCGTAGAGAGTAAACAATAGTTTACTATAGCTAACTCGAAAATGTACACTTTTGAGTAACTTCATGTGTTGGGGTCATCTATCGAAAATCCATCATTCCGTTACCTGGGGTCAAAGTGATTACGTTTCTCTATTTTATTGAGTTGTTAAGATGTTTAACTATCGTTTTTCATTAACAATGAATGATCTTAGAGGAGTGGAAGTGTCAAGAGCAGTGGCATTGACTGGCGCGTGCTGGAGTTATGCCAGAGTGGGAAATTCTCTCGGTGTCTCAAAATCCGTAGTTCTTCGTGTGGTGAAACGTTACAAGGAGACTTGCCAGTAGAAAAGAAGACGCGGGCAAGGTCGAAAACGCTCCACAACAGCACGCGAGGACCGCTTCATGGTCCTCACGGCCCTGAGAAATTGGTTCCAAGGCATAACAGGGGTGCGTGCGGAGGTCCAACGCACCCGGGGTGTTAGGGTTTCCACTGCTACTGTGTCAAGAAGACTCCATGAGCACACTGTAAGGTGTCACCGAGCCAAGCGAACCCCACTTCTCAGTTTTCAGCACAAAGTGAAGAGGCGCGCATATGTCCAGAACTACAGAAAGTGGTCAGTCCGTCAGTGGAGCAAAGTATTGTTTACAGATGGGTGTAGGTTGGCTCTTAAGTCTGATGACAAGAGGGTCAGAGCCCTGAGAAAGCCTAATGAGAAGTACGCGCAGTGTACCATGATAGGAACGGAGCAACATGGTGGCGGCTCAATCATGGTATGGGGGGCATTACTCTAGGGGGACGTAACACGCTGTATATCATAGAGGGGGCGCCCTGACCTCTCAACGATACGTGTCGGAGATTTTGCAAGATTTTGTGCTCCCGTTCATGTCATTCATTGGAGATGGCTTCACCCTCACGCATGACAACGCTCGACCACATACGGCAGCTTTAGTATCCCGTTTCCTTGAAGAGGCTGGATTAGAAGTTCTGGACCATCCACCTAGCTCACCAGACATGAATCTCATTGAGCGTGTATGGGACTATCTCAAGAAAATGATTCGAGCAAGAACAAACCAACCGAATACTCTGGCGGAGCTCAAAAGGGCCGTGGTCGAAGAATGGGACCGGATGAGCCAAGCTTATGTTGATAAGCTTATCCGAAGTATGCCAAGGAGATTAACGGCCCTGCATAATGCTGCGGGGGGCAATACGAGGTATTTAAGTAGCAAAAGTGCAAGGAAAATTGAATATTTCCAAAAATGAGCATTTTTTTAATCTTCCATTTTAGGCAGTTTTTTGAGATTGCTCTAAATGTACAGGGTGGCGCAGTGTGCATGACCACTTTTGAAATTGTTGCATTGCGTTTAATATTTGAGTTAAGATATTGAAATAAAAAGTATTTTGTAGAAAAAATGTGGAAGTTTATTCTACATGAGTCAGTTTTTCAAGTTTGAAAGATGATGTCCGACAGATGACGTTCTTGTCGAGTTCGAGACGCACATTCTTCGAGACGTTCGCTAAAGACACAATACATAATATGGGTCCAACAAGACGGTGCCATTGTACACACGGCATGAGGGTCCATGGATCTTGTGCGTCAGGTTTTTCCCGGTCGTGTGATTTCCCGGAATGGTGACCCCGACTGTGGCCCCGACGCTCATCCGACCTCACTCCGTGTGATTTTTTTAGGGGATATCTTAAGTCTAGGAATTATGTCGACAAACCTCGGAGCGTTGCTGACCTGAAGGACTCTATCCACCGTGAAATCGCTCGGATTCCTGACGAGATGTTGGTGAACGTGATGCACAACTTCAGCGAACGTATCGCAGAATGTGTAACAAGGACGTCATTTGTCGGACATCATCTTTCAAACTTGAAAAACTGACTCATGTAAAATAAACTTCCACATTTTTTCTACAAAATACTTTTTATTTTCATATCTTAACTCAAATATTAAACGTATGGTAACAATTTCAAATGTGGTCAATGGTCATGCGCACTGCGCCACCCTGTACCAATAAATGAATCCCTCTTGTTATGTTTATGAATTTTTTGTCTTGTTCCTAGTTAGCATTTATATTTCTAGTTAACCTGAAAAGAAAATAGGTTCCTAAGTAAATCCGCCTCGAAAATATTCAAGATCATTTTAGCGTTCCTCTAATTTTGACGCTCAGTGTACATTTCTGAAAACTAGTTGACATTAAAAGTATTTTCAGACAAGTTTTTGATTTTTAATCAAAACAGGGCTGAAGATATCGTACATTTCATTTCACAGGTTTCAGTCATTTTTTTTATAAGAAGTTTTTGTAAAAATTGTTAAAAACATGTCTGTCTATTTGAAAGCATTAAATATTCATGCTTTTTTGATACCATTATCTTTACCAGGTGAGGTGTCAAGGGTTTTTTTCACTGAGTTGTTGTTTAATCTTAATTTAAGATACCCTTGAAAACAGGGCCGGAGACTAGTTCTGTTTTAGATTTTTTCACATTAATTTGAAGTAAATCCAGCCCTGTTTTTATTTTCAACTGAACAACATGAATCATTGCCTTTATTTAGCACAAATTATAGTCGAAAAAGAATGGTTTTCACATTCTTTAAAAAAAGTTGACCCCTTGACACCTGCCCTGGTAAAGCTAATGGTATCAAAAAACATGAAAAATTAATTATTACAAATGGAAAACATGTATTATACATTTTTTTAAACAAAAATACAATTATTTTTTATAAAAAATTAAATGTACGATATCTGTTATGATTAAAAATTTCAAACTTATATTAAAATACTTTTAATGTCAACTACTTCTCAGAATTGTATTACAAATAGGGTGGTTCCATTTAAGATTCCAAAGTTGACCCCCCTGAGGCCACCCCTGGTACTGATAAAAAATCAAAACCTAGTAGAAAAGGTTTCCCCCTCGATATAATGGTGCACCTGTTTTAGTTTTTCTCAAAATTTAAATCCGTTCTCTAGATATTTCGAGTGGCTCCTTTTTTTTGGCGGACCCTGTATGTATTAACGTTTTATAGTTCAAATATAAGGTCTACGACTGGCAAAAAAAGAATTTTTTGTGGAAATTATAATGTATAAAAACGGTTTACTACCATAATTATAAAACACATTTGAAAAGAATCGGTTAAGTAGTTTTGGAGATACTAGTGATTTAGTGGAAAATATCAAATTTTCCAAGTGTATACAATGTGATCCAATTAAGAGGAAGTAGGTATTGTGTCCATAATTGGCAGAGTATTTTTTCTTCTTTTTTAGTTTTACATACTCTTAAAGGTTATAATGGTAGCCATATTGGATAGCTGTTATCAGTTTGTTTACGAGACAAATTAGAGGCATTACAAGTTCTCCATTACTTATTTTTCCATGGTATTAACTTACTTGTTGATAAATATTTCTAATCCCTTTTTTCTGTCTTCTATAAATTCTTCTTCGAAGATTCCATCATCTCCACGGAATGGCATTTGTCTTTTCCATGCTTTGCCAGGCAATGGAGGCACTACAATCTAGGTGGGACAGAGAATAAACATGAAAAATAAGTTTTGTTTGACATAAACTGCTGCTGGAAAGTAGTGGACTAACTGCACCGTAGCTCATTATTGAATTCAACTCTATGTACTTCCTTGCGGTTTATAATTGATATAACTTTTGCTATGATTAAGTATGTGAAAAAATCATGTTTTTTCAGAGGCCGAGAGAATCGGTTGCGTCACTTAAAATGACTCACTCTGCCTAAACGTCTGCCAATACGATAACAATTCCATTACTGAAATTTTCGATTTCTAAGGACCATTTAGTAGCAATTGTTCGTTCAATAACAGTGCCTCGTTCCTCAGACATGGAAACCATTTTTTATATTTTATAAATAATTTTGTAAATAAATATATATCTTTGCCATATTTAGTAGCAATTTAGAATTTATCTATTTCCAACTAGTCGCTTTGCGACTAGAACTGCGCCATGATGCGTTCATCGAGGCATTGGTAGTTAATTTTATACATTACTTTTTCTCACTTCACAATTATGGCCATCAAGTATGAAATAACCAAATTAATATGTATGATAATGTAATCTTCTCTATGTTGCGACACGAAAAGTTGACCAAAATAAAATCAAAATAATATGGTAAAAACATTTCTAAGAATTTTTACTTTCCTTCTCTTATAATAAGGAAAGTATTGTATTCGTCGAAAATTTGACCTACCCAGTTTTTCACATTTCTGGACGAATCATGGCCTCAGGATACCAAAAAAGTTGTTTTCAGCCATTGGTCCGTGCGTCTGTCTGTGTCTGTGTGTGTGTGAACAGGATATCTCAAGAACGGTAAGAGCTAGAGACTTGAAATTTGGTACACAAATTAATTTTAAACACCAGACGAACCACGAAACTTTTGATTGAAATCGGCCGCATTCTACGGCCGCAGGGCCGCAAATATTAGCCGCAAGCGCCAATTCTTTGAATTGGTTAAAGATACAAAAAAAGTTAAGGAACAACATTTTCTTGGATTAAAAAAATAATAGGGGTCTACTCTTATCATTTTTTGTTATTTTGAACTTTTTTGACCTCGGCTCCAATTTATCGGTATTTTGGGGGGGTGACCCGCTTTGACTAACTTTTTTATTATTCATCCTACATGGGGGTTGTGACATATCAAATTCAATGATTTTGAAGTGCTGATTACGAATTTGGCATTGGTTTTTAGTTATCTGTTGCCGTTGAGTCCTCAGTGGCGGAATGCGACTCCTTTTTGGGGGATCAGGAAAGTCGTGTGATGTTTACACCAGATTTTTTTTTTTCAATTGAGACCTTTATTCATTGTTTTATTTTGCGGAGGATATGGACAGTGAAAATTGTAAAACAAATCGATTTCTTTGATATTGTGGCTGGTTTAAAATGAAGAAAGGTTCAGTTCAAAAGAATTCTCATTCCAGAGATCTATTGGAACGGCCAGATTTGAGTCGGAAAAAGTCCAACTTTTAAGAAATGGACAATTTGAAATAAATTGAATACTGCCATTTGAAACTACTTATCCTAATGTTAAAAAACACCAAGTTAGAAACTTCAAAAAATGAATGGGTTTGACATTTATTTTATATTTGAATTTATTGTACTTTTCAATGGTAGTTTTTTTGGGGAATACAATATCAGTATAGGATCTACACTTAAGCTTAATGAGACTTGTACTTCGCGCAGTATTTGAAAAAGCTCATCTTTTTTTTTATTAAAAAAAGACCGTTAATTTATTTGAACAATGCTTAACCACAGTGAGAATTTCCTTGATAACCATGGCTAATTTCAAACACACAACACACACAAACACACACCACACACAAACGAATCATTTTAAATATAAACAGGGAGTAGACCAGCAGTCTGCCTGGGGGACTATAACAGGGAGTAGACCAGTAGACCGGCTTGGTTTTGGGGGCTCTTTTCAATTATTAGCCTGCTTATAAAGACAGTGGTAGAAGTGCTGAGTCATTCCTCCACTATCTGGCTACCATCGTTCACGATGACGCCACCCTATGATGTAATTAATTTTAATGTAATTTAAGACTCCTATTATTTTTCATTGTAATTTGAAGTAGTTAAAAAATACTTAACTTCAATAATACCTAACTATTCACATGGTACTTTACCTTACTATCACGTTCTAATTCATTTCTCAACCATTCAAAATCGCTGTATCGACGTCGAACATTGGAATCTTTAGTCTTGAATACGGGCAAGTTTGTCTGAAAAAAAGGTATATTATCTGAATTAATACCCCACTATTAGTCACTTTAAGAGTGTACTAACCAATCAGCCATGGTGACTACTACAATTTTGGTAACTTTTTACTTTCCTTATCCTATAATAAGGAAAGTATTGTATTCGTCGACCTACCCAGTTTTTCACATTTCTGGACAAATATTAGCCTCAGGATACCAAAAAAGTTGTTTTCAGTCATTGGTCCGTGCGTCTGCCTGTCTGTCCGTCTGTGAACAAGATATCTCAAGAACGGTAAAAGCTAGAGACTTGAAATTTGGTATGGGATATCAGTATAAACCAGTATAAACAGAAAATTATTTTACACACCAGACGAAGTCGGCCGCAAATATGAGCCGCTAGTGCCACTTCTTCGAGTTGATTAAAGATACAATAAAAATTGGAACACAACATTTTTTAGATTAAAAAAATAATAAGGGTCTATTTTGATCCTTTTTTTTTGATACACCAGACGAACCACGAAACTTCTAGTTGAAATCCGCAAAAAAGGGCCGTAAGGGCCGTTTCTTTGGATTAGTTAAATATACAAAAAAATAAAGAACATTTTCTTAGATTAAAAAAAAAATAGGGGTCAATTTTTATCATTTTTTTGATATCTTGAAACGGCTCCAATTTACCAATATTTTCGAGGGTTTCAATATTTAGACCAACTTTTTTATTATTATTTATTGTAGATGGGGGTTGTGACAAATCAAATCCAATTTTTGGAGGTGCTGATTACGAATTTGACATTGATTTGTAGCTAACTGTTACCTTTGAGTCACCAGTGGCTTTTGGTCCCGTTCCCATTCCTAATAGGATTAGGAAAGTCGTGTGATGTTTACACCAGATTTTTTGTTTTTTAATTCTATATGGAGTAAAACAAAAAAAGTTACTCCAGACATAGACTCCCCTAAAATCCCCAAAACAAAGGCACAGGTTATGAAAATTTGACGGTAAAAAGGTAAGCTAAGTGAAGTTCACATACAGCTATACAGCAATTTTAAGTAGATTTACTTAAAATTATGTGAAATATTCTAAAACCCGCGTGCAGTCCTTATCTCCGGCCCTGTTTACTGGGTATCTTAAATTTAGATTAAACAACAACAGATTATGCTTAAAAAAGAATAGTTTTTTCCCAAGCAAAAAAAAGATGACCCGTTGACATTTCTCCTGGTAAAGCTAATCATATCAAAAAGGCATGGAAATTTAATTGTTACAAATGGAATAACATTCTTTAAACAAAAATACAGTTATTTCCTTATAAAAATTACTGAAACCTGTGAAATGAAATATACAATATCTCCGGCCCTGTTATGATTAAAAATCTCAAACTTGTGTTAAAATACTTTTAAGGTAAACTACTTTTCAGAAATGTATTAAAAATAGGGTGTTCCATCTAAGATTCCAAAGTTGTCTCTCACTCGATAAACCTACCTTTGATTATAGTAAGTGTTACTTATTATTTTGCTTTTAAGAAATGAAAAAATTCAACACCTCATGAAGATTTATATACTAACCTTCATTCTAACTTCATAATCGGTGTATCTTTTCTTGGCTACTCCATGAGTGATTGGATTGACAACATCAATTTCTAAAGAAGTTAGCTGGAGCTGCATATGCATCATCAAGGGTTTGTTTTTTGACATGCAAACGTTTTGTTGCTTCTGCTGTGGTATCCACCATGATCTAGAAACAAGATGAATCTTGGAAGTTTATTGAGAAAGATAAAATTTATTCATAAAAATCCATTCAATTCCCTCATACGCTAGGACCCGTCCAGACACAGAAACTTTAGTTGGTTGTACTTAACCTGAATTGACTTTTATAGCTAACTATCTGCATTTGCATGATAGTTCTACCCAGGCTGGAAAAGTTTAATGGAGGTAGCTGGTACAATTATTAGCAAATGGAAGGTAAAACCTCCATCCTGACTATCTTAAACTCAGGATGTAAAAAACCAGATAGAATCAACTGGTCACAATAGATCTAACATGGATTAGTCTAATAAATGGGCTTTCACTTGTGGAACTCCAACTAGTCTATAATAATAACAAATTGTTGGAGCTGCTGGTAGTGGAATTTTAATTGTTAGCTGCCAGACAATGGGATTAACTTGGAAAAATTGAAAAAAATATGGGAATAAATTCAAAGAGGCATTATTGGAGCCCCTAGGATGAATTAAAAAGTGACATTAAAAATAAATAAAAATAGTTCCTTTTCTTAAGACATCTATAAATCAGTTGGGAATTTTTGAAAGTAGCATAGAATATTAAAAGACATTAAATCAAAATTCTTAGAAATTTAATTTTACTACGTATAAAACTTTCATAAAATGTTTTATTCTGGAGAAATAATTGAAAAAAAGACCTATTTTCACCAATCATTTAAAACATTATCATGATTCCATCATCTCTGTTTCTCTAGACACACATTCATCTATTTTACTCTTAAGTAGAATATTATAGAAGTTTTGTAAATGTTGCACTTAGATTAAGAGGAAGCAGATACAAGGCGAGAAGTTTTAACATGGAAGATGGAGCAGGGGTGCCTTACCATGAAGTTTGATTGGTTCTTAGATTATGAGTAAATAAATTTAAGATTTACTGTGTTCTAAAAAAAAAAAAATATAAAATGAACAAATTAAGGAGGAAATATTTTCAAAATTACACTCGCTTGAAAAAGTTGACAATCATAGATTGTTTTTATCATCCCATTTTTAGGCTACTGCAATAAGAAGTGGATCTTGGCAGCTCCTGCAAAGTTTTGTTAACTGCAGGAGCTGCCAAGATCCACTTCTTATTGATGCTCACACTATCTGAAGAGAACAGAAAGCTTTAATTCCCTCACTGGTGAATGGTGTTTTATCACACTTTGGTCCATAGGAGAAAAATCACTTAGAAACTAACCCATGTTGATCCATGTTTTTAGAATCCAAAAGATTGAGGGCCTGACAATCAAGGTTCAACTATATATCTCACTTTGGCCAAAAATTACAGTACAAAGCATGATGTCTGACTTAGACATTCACCAAACAAAATCTAAAAGATATAAATAATTATCTAGATTTAAGAAAAAAAAAAATAGTAAAATTTCCATCTGTTCTTCAAGACTTTGGTCTTAGTACCTAAAAGATAGAGGTAGAAGTTATGACCAAGTTTATGTCTGTACCTACCTACAATATTGCAATTAAGTCTTACCACTACCCTGCAGTCTACCCATGAGACTTACTGCCTTTGTTTAACAGAAATATTTACAGCTCTAATAGGTACCAACCAGCTCTAAAATTTTACTGATAAGCCTGTTTTAACAGTACCTTAATCCTTGTTCTGAGATTTCCTGTGTCTCTCAATCTGAAAGTTTGAGAACTGAGTCAACCAAGAGAATTTAAGGATTTGCAGGTATGTACCTATCAAATCTTTTGTAATGAAAAACAAAACAATAGGAGGTATTACAACCACAACCACCTATTATTAAACAAGATTCACATTCACAAGATTGAATGAAATATTAAAATCTGCAAGTAGAATGTAGATGTACTGTACTCTACAGAAATAAAGAACGATTTGTAGCAACGAAATTTATTTTTCAACAGGGTTCAATAAAAGACCATGAACATTGGTAAGAAAAAATCCCACAATTTTATTTTTATTACTAAAAAAAATCCCTTTTTCCCTTCCCATGAACTTTAGGGCGGAATTAATAGACAACATCAATAACTTAAGTCGTTGGTAAGTGTCGAAAATCAGCTGAAGGGACAAATGACCCAGGCATCCCTACAGTGAGGACTCTGCATTCCACCCCTAAATGTCTGGGAAAAAGGAAAATGTTTGGAAATATTTTTGTTGGAAATGGTCTCCTTTGTTACCCCTATCATTTTGGTGCAAACTTTCTGGACCACCCTGTGTTTCTCTTCTATTGCGATCTGGATGCAAATATTTTCCATTTTCCGCCATTTTTAATCAAAAAAATAAATATTTACTTTTCCATCGCGATCCAGCTACAAATAAATAAATAAAACATGGCGGAAAAAGTAAATATATTTTTTATATTCATAATTTTGGAAAATACAAATGGAAAAACAAATAGTGTCCAGTTAATTTTGTCGGTGAGAATATTATTATTAACTGGGGTTTTACGTCCCCATGAGCAGCTTAATAGATAGCTTAATAAAAAGTGTCCAAATGTAGTAAAATAGGCTTCAACTTTTGATTTTCAAATAGAACTCCCTAATTTTTATTTGATATTCGAATTCTACTTTAAATTCTACACATATTGACTCCTCACTGATACTTTGTTCAAACGGATCTTTGATCAACCCCGCTGACTCATGAAATTTTCTTTGAGAAAAAAAGTGTTAAAACGAAGAGTGTGATACATTAAATCAGTGTAATTTTTCATGTTAAAGCACGTGCTAAATTTGGTTTTTCCAAATATTACACGTCCGGTCGTACAGTATCACTATAGTGTTCGAGCGAGATTCTCGGAGGACAACCCTTTGATTACGCGCTGTATAAACAGACCATTAAAATATGGAAAAACCAAGTCTACAAAGTGATTTAGCATGAAAAATTACACTGATTTGATGTATCATACTTGGGTTTTAACACTTTTATCACCAAAAAAAGTCAAAGATCCGTTTGATCAAAGTATCAAGTGGACGATTAATTGTGTGTAGAAAAATAGTCAGTTCTATTTAAGAATCGAAAGTTGATGAGTAACACTGCTCCATTACTTATTCATCTATGGAAAATAATAACGTTTTTTTTATATGGGTACAAAAATATTTTACAAAATGGGGATAAAAAAATCCGAAAGAAAAACATATAAAGTGAATAAAACGAATATTTTTCTCTTCTATCGCAATCTGGTTGCAAATATTTTCCATTGTCCGCCATTTTTAAGCAAACAAATATTTTCTTTTCCATCACGATCCAGCTGCAAAAAACCAAATAAAACATGGCGGCAAAAGAAAAATATTTGCAGTCAGATCCATGTCAGATCGCGATCAGGCTGGTATTTTCCAAAATGATTAATAAGAAAAATTCATATTTCCTATTTCCGCTATGTTTCATTTATTTTATTTGTTTATTTGCAGTCGGATCGCGATGGAAAAGAAAATATTTACTTTATTTGCTTTATTTAAAATGGCGGACAATGGAATATATTTGCAGCCAGATTGCGATAGAAGAAAAAAAAAAAAAAAAAATTCCCGGACATTTTCCTTTATTTTTTGTCGTTTTCAAAATGGCGGCCAAAACGTGTGTTTTTCAAATATTCCAACTTTGGTTTGGCTTTTGATTTTTTTAATTTTTTCTGTACCACCTAGAAAAAAACGGATTGCATTTTTGAATTGAAAATAAAATTTTAATTAAAATAAGTTAAATTAACCCGTTCAATGTTTTAATGATCATGCTCATTTAGGCTGTCAAGGTTCTGAACGCACATTTTGAAAACGACAAAAAATAAAGGAACATGTCCGGGAATATTAATTTTGTTGGAAATGGTCTCTTTTATTACCCCTATCATTTTGGTGCAAACTTTCTGGACCACCCTGTAGAATATTTTTATGCCATTTAAAATATTTGTATAAAAAAACTCGCCTTAACATCATTTTTAATTTTTTTAAGCGAAATCTGAATAAAGAACACAAAAATTTTCCGGTCTATTGAGTTCTCATATCCAGGTTTGAGTGTATGTGTTTTATCTTCATAGCTTATCAGTTTGAAAATTGAATTCAGTAAAAGTTAATGACTGTTAACTCAATGAGAGTACAGATTAGGACTATCACAATTCACGAACAATATAATTATTATGTAATGGATCATGGAGCTGATTAGAGTTATGCTTCATTGTAAAGAGTTAACTGTTTTCACATAATAGTCCCCAGCCCCAGTTCTTAATTTTGTATTTTATCATCATGGGTGCTAAGTGTTCAAGGACAGATTTTGAATGGACATGTACAGAGGAGCCCCATGCTTCTCGCAGAACAGAAATTTTGAGTAAGTACAATGCGTAGGGGAACCATGGGTCACTATTTACTGCACTATGGGCTGCTCCAAAGGTCAAAACATTATTTAATGAGAAAAGAGAGGTACCAATGGCACCCAGCTGCACAGTCTAACATAGCAATTTCAGTAGCAAATTTATGAAACTTTCACAGAATGATGTAAGGAAATAGGTCTCTTGCAAATGCAAAAATAAATAAATGTCTGATTCTATTGTAAACACAGGATGGCTAAAGATAAAAGATACACTATAAGAGGTATCTTGAAAGCCATTTAATTTAGGAAAAAGTTTCATGATTTTGTGGCAAACCTTTGTTAGGTTGAGGTAAACTTTTGTTTTCTTTTTAACACTTTGTACGCCAAGCCCAAAATCGTGATTTTCCCCTGAAGCCACGATACAAAGGATTGTCTCTCAATATGTGCGACGTGGCCCCCAGCAAGTTTGTTTTTCATGTTGGGCCACGTCACTCATATTGAGAGACACTTTGTTACCTCTGTTTTTGTATTTTAGTTGATTATTATAGTATTATTTATTATTCTTATTTGTTTTTTTTTTTGCTTCTTTTTTTTTTGCTTCTATTTAGATTTAGAAGGTATTTACCTACATTTTGTTGGATGAAATGTTCAAGAGGGTAGAAAGTAATTGATTTTTTCAAAAGCAGAATACTTTTTTCAGTTAATTTTATTACTTACTAGCTAAAAGGGTAGAAAAAAAACAACAAATTCAATTTGTGTGGAAAACTACTCAATTTCTCTTTATTTTCATACCCAAGTAGATAGTATACCTCCTTCAGTTATTTTTTGTAAACTACCAATATTACCTACTCAATAAAATATTATGCCATTATCCTGTGTAAAAAGTCTAAAAAACTCATTTTTTTTCATTTTCTTATAACTTTGCTTCAAAACTAGATAGGTGAAAACCAAGCACACTCTGATCATCCTCAGGAGGCCACGCTTCAAATTCTCAATACAAAATACACAGTAGTGTGGCCCATACTGAGAGACAATGCTTCAAAGTGAGGTCTAGTGTCTCTCAAAATGAGAGACGTGGCCCCAGCGGGAAGTCGCTGTCGCTCATATTGAGCAACGTGGCGTACAAAGTGTTAAAAATGAAACCCTATATTTCTTGGTACAGACATGGTTTGAAAAGATAAGATTAATTTGTATCAAGAAATTTTTAATCAGATTTGAAAGTTGTGAGATCAATGTGAGTTGCAACACACATGCATGAACATTTTTTTGCATCTATCTTGAAAACAATTTGATTTTTCCAAGAAAGTTTGCAAAATGAAATTTCATGATTCTGCATTGGATATTTTCAGGTGATTTCGAAAAAAATCCTCAAGGTTCCTTATTGTTTTGCATATGAATAGGATTTCAAGTTTAGATATGGATTAAGCTTATAAAATAATAATAATAGCACTCTTTAGTGGAAGGTAACCACCTGGCAAGGTTAATGCTCAGAGCATTTTCTACCACCTAACCTCCTAAAGGTAGGACACACTATATGGCACAGATGCCATATTTTCTATGGCAAGAAAAAAGAAAAACAAATGGCACTTATAATATATGGCACTTACACGATGCCATATAATGTGGCAAAAAATGTATGGCACTGTATGTCTTCCCCCTTGCCATAAACAAGCATGCCAGTCATCTCCATAGCATATGGCAGCCTACTCAGATGCTATGACATTTGATGCAAAAAAAATACATGGTAACATACAATTTCATCTCGTAATTGTTACTTTGGATAAGTTTCTAATATTAGAAATCAGGAGTAATGTGTTCGTTTTTGTAAAAAAAAGTTTTTTTGCTCCAATTTCATATTTTGTTTCTTAACCTCCTGAGCAACTTTGGTTTTGTGTCTGTCTGTTGGTTAAAAACATTCCTTGTTACACGCAAATCTCAGAAACTACTGAATGGATTTTGACAAAAATTTGTAAACATATATATTTATGAGACATTCTGTAGACAGTCCCATTTTTAATTTAGCAACTTCCCACTAGTGGTTCTTTGTGATAGAGACCATGCACCTGACCACAAACTTCTTACTTAAATGCTTACATCTCGTGAATGGTACACCCAATCGCAATGTTATTTTGTACGTATATGCATATTAGCATTTTACATAGTGCATATCTATTTATTTTTAAATAAATTTTGATCTAGTTCTGATATTTAAAAAAATCCAAAATTTTGCACTAAAAAGTAAAAAAATAATATCCACGACTTTTTTTGTAGAGAATTTTTTGTATAATCCAGAACGTAGGAAAAATAGTATTCTACAATTAAAAACAAGTTTGAAGAAAATCAGTTGATACAAGTGATTTAGTATAAAATCTCAAGATTGCCATGTGTATACAGACAGGGTCTGCCAAAAAAAAGGAGTCACTCGAAATATCTCTGATTAAAATTTAAAAAAATACTGAAACAGGTGAACCATTATATCAAGGGGGAAACCTTTTCTACTAGGTTTTGATTTTTTATCATTACCAGGGGTAGTCCCAGGGGGGGGTCAAGCCAGGGGAATCGTAAATGGAACCACCCTTATTTGTAATACATTTCTGAAAAGTAGTTGACATTAAAAGTATTTTTAGACAAATTTGAGATTTTTAATCAAAACAGGGCCTGAGATATCATACATCTCATTTTACAGGTTTCAGTAATTTTTTATAATAAATTAATATTGTATTTTTGTAAAAATATGTATTCCTATTTGAAAATTTTCATGCCTTTTTGATAATAATTACCAGGGGAGGTGTCAAAGAGTCATCTTTTTCTAAATTGTGTAAAAATTATTCTTTATTTAACATAATTTGTGCTAAATAAATGCACTGAATGATGTTTTTTAATCTAAATTTAAGATACCCTTTGACACAGGGCCTGCGACTAGGCCTGCACACAGGTTTTAGAATTTTTCACATTAATTTGAAGTAAATCCAGCCCTGTTTTATTTTAAATTGAACAACATAAATTATTGCATTTATTTAGCACAAATTTTCACGAAAAAGGATGGTTTTTACATTAGTAAGATTTCGCAATGTTATCGGGACCCGATAACCTATCCCCATAACGATAAAGTCTCGAATTTGCGTCTCTGCGCATGACAAAAATTATCGGAGTTTGGTTATGGTTATCGGGATCCCCATAATTCGAGTGGATTATGGGGTTCTCTCTTCGTAAACGATAAAGAAAATTTTGACCTAAAATACCGCGTGATTTCAAAAAATACATAATTATATATAAACTAAACCTCCGTTCCCACTTTTTTACATACAGTAGAATTAATTTTTACATTTTAATTCTGATAAATTTAAGATTTTTTTTAGCAAGTATTATTTTTTCTCTTTTATCTGCATTTTTTGTTTTATCTGTGTTAACAGTATTTTATATTCTGTGTGATTATGTCAATTGAAGAAGCATTTTTTTTTTTCTGAATGAGATAGGTGAAATAAAATGAATTGGACTTTGCCATAATGGATCATTTGGAAGATATGCACAGTTAGGGCGGTTTTAAAAAATCAAAGTCAGAAAGTTTTATCTGCCACCCCCACAAAGTGTGCAGTCTATCCAGATATTAAAATAAATAGCCGCTGGGCGCTCAAAGTTTGGAAAAATCGCGATTTTTGGCTGGTGAGCGAGACTTCGGAGCCGTAACTCCAGAATGTAACTCCAGTACTTTGTCTTTAAGTTTATCTCAAATGAAAGCTTACATTGTTTTGAATGTTTTATATTTTGGACACTTTTAAACTTCTTCTCTAAAAATAATTATGGTCAAAAACTTTTAGTCTTTAGAAACTTTTAGTCCGAGCGAGCAAAATGGCACTTTTTCCCTCAAAAACGAGAGTAGGTATCATTTTTATATAATGCAACCCATGGCTAATAATATGCCATTCTATTCTAACTGTTATTTAATGTTTTTGACCATAATTATTTTTAGAAAAGAAGTTTTTTTTTCTTTTAAGACTCTGGGGGCTGAGACTCCTAAGAGGTAGACATGTAAATAGACATTTGCACTTCTCAAGATAGCGAGGAACTTCCTGGACCTTCTGGTTGCAAAAATATGGGAAGCGCTTGGACATAATCCTGACAATTCCTAGGGTATATTGCAAAGCGTGGTTTAACGCCCCTATGGCCCAGCTGGCACCTATGCAAGACTTCAAAATGTTGCAGAGTCTCTTAAGGTGTAATTCCGATCCTAGCGACCGGGACCATTTTGCTGCTTAAAGTCGCTCCTACCAGTCGCGCGACCCGGTCGCGTGCTTTGGTAAGTACTTCATTAAAATACACAGATAGCAGTAGTCGTCTGTCGGGCGTTGCGGTCGCTAGGATCGGAATTGCACCTTTTAGGCCGAGGCTACGATAGGAGCGTCAAGCGGTGAGCGGCAAGCGGCGAGCGGCAAAATGAGAATTTTATGTTTACATTTAAAACAATGGAAATGCTTAGTAGGTTTCATCTTAGTAGCTGCAAGCGTCAAGCGATTTTTTTATCGTAGCCACCTACTAAGCATTTCCATTGTTTTAAATATAAACATAAAATTCTCATTTTGCCGCTCGCCGCTTACCGCTCCTATCGTAGCCTCGGCCTTAGAGTACGAGACTATTGATGAAGAAATAGCAGACATAAGTTTGACCAAATTTTCAAACCACCTCTGCAATTTAAATGCAGAGACGATTGGCCAGGCCTTCTTTGACGCCACGATTCCTGACGAAGAAAAATCCAGAATGGCAGAGAAGATATCCGCAGGATCAGAGACAGAGAATTCAAGGATCATAAATCCTAAACTGCAAAAACGTCAGCTGAAGGAGGCTGACGCCCCCGTTAGAATATAATAATATCCTTTCTTAGTGCTCATCTAAGACCTAAAAGTGACCTACAAAATTTCAGCCTTCTAGGACATACCAGTGCTGAGAAATCGAGATGAATGAGTGATTGAGTGTTAATTTTGGCATTTATATATAAGTATAGATTTAAAGCAAAACATAGTTACCTACAAAAGTCGAAAAGAGAATGAATTGAAAATTTAAATTTCAAAAAAATATTTGGAATATTTGTTTTGTTTGGATGAAAAGCTTTCTTAGAATATCCGGTAGAGGCGCTTGAGTTTTCGTTATCGTGTATCGTGATGATGCGAAATGTAAAAAAATCTTCTTCCTACGAGACACGAAACCCATAAACTTACGTTATGGGGATTGATTATCGGGACCCGATAACGATAAATGCGAAATGTCTCTATTATTTAAAAAAAGTTGACCCCTTGACACCTCCCCTGTTAAAACTGATGGTATCAAAAAGGCATGTAAATCTAATTATTTCAAATGGAAAAACATGTATTTAACATTTTTTTTTTTAACGAAAATACAATTAATATCTTATAAAAAATTACTGAAACCTGTGAAATCAAATATACAATATTTCTGTCCCTGTTTTGTTTAAAAATCAGAAACTTGTCTTAAAATACTTTTAATGTCAACTACTTTTCAGAAATGGATTGTAAATATGGTGGTTCTCTAGATATTTTGTGTGTCTCTTTTTTTGGCACACCCTGTACAATGTGAGTGAACCAATCATGAGGAAGTATTGTGTCCATTATACAATTCAAATATTTTTTGTGATATTTATACATAAACATTTTACACAATTTACAATAAAAAATTTACCTACATAAAAAAAAACACTAACACTAGCTACACCTGTGTAACTCAATATCTAGCTATCTACTTATTCAGTGGAAGTTAATAATGATAGGATAAATAGTTATATATTGATTTGTTCAAGCATAGTTATAAAAGATGCAAGTGAAATAGTAAGGTCTACATCTCTATATTGTTCTGATAGTCATTGTACAGTTGCATTCCTCTGTTGATGGGAGATAATTCTGAGTGAGAAGTAAGAGGTACTTTATAAGTCTTAAATTGAGAATTTCTTGTTCTTTCAGATCTCGAGTTGACAAAAAGATTGTTGTAAAGAAAGGGAATGTCAATTTGTTTATTGTAAATTTTAAAAAGAGAAAACTAGAAAGCTTCATATTATGTGACAACTTCTGACTGTAGAAAGAGTGAGATGTTTAAGGAGGGACTTATAAGAAATGAGATGGGGGTAAAATTTATTAATTCGGGCGAAGAGTCCCCTGCAGAATGAAGCCTGCTCGTCCTCCAACATCTTCGTGTCCACACCGGTACTAGGAGACCAGATAGGGCACAATATTCTAACCGCGATAGGATGAGGGAGTTGAAAAGAAGGATATAAGGATCAGGGTTGTCCACACCTTTGAATGTTGACATGAAGAAACCAAGTGTACGGTAACAGGATCCAACAGAATTTATGTGAGTCTTAAAAGATAGGTCCTCAGAGAAAGTAACACCCAGATCCTTCTTAGACATCACTCTGTTAAGTGGGATGTTGTTAATGTGGTATGATGAAGAGATGGTTTGTCTTCTTCTAGTGTAAGAGGTAAACTCGCACTTTTGAGGACAAAAGGAAAGTCTATTATTATTATTTACTTGACGATTAGTTGCACTATAAGGGCAGTTGTAATACCACATGAAGTACCTTTTAAAAGACAGTTCAATTTTAGAAAAGCTCAATGGGAACTTTTCTCTGCTGGCCTTGATGCAGAAATAACCAAGATTGAACCAGTCATTTCATCATATGATACCTTCATCAAGTTAGTGAGAAAAGTATCCTGTCAACATATACCACGAGGATGTCGCACCCAATACATAGCTGGCCTGACTCGAGAATCAAAATCTATATTGCAACAATATCAATCATTATACGAGCAGGATCCATTTGCAGAAGACACAATACAAGTTGGAAAAGAATTATTACAAAACCTGACAACATCTAGAAACGAACGATGGGTTATTGCCATAGGCAATAACCCCGCCCTTTAGTTAGGACATATGTATATATTTTATTTATTTTTTTCTTGTGTTATATTATTATTATTGTCATTTTTATATTTACTTTTTCCCATTATTTGTCTGAATTTGTCTGTATGTTCTACTAATAAAGTGTTTCTAAATAAATAAATAAATAAGATGGTCAAATATGATTGAAGAATTAGATTTTAAAAGAAATAGCCGTAAAGCATGGTCTTTATTAAGAAATATAAATAACGATCCCACGAGTGCAGAACTTGGCAACTGCAAAATTACTCCAAACCAAATAGCGCATACGCTTCTTTTAAATTCAAAAACCAAAACCAAAATGCGCAACACAAAAATTGAACTTGACACCACAAATGTAAATAACTTTCTTGAATCACCCTTCAGTATGAATGAAATGATACTCGCCATTAAACTTGCTAAAAATAACAAAGCACCTGGAGTTGATGAACTCCGAAATGAACAAATTAAACACTTTGGACCAATTACCCTCAAATGGATCTCAAACTTTTACCAGAATTGCATCATTAAAAACCAAATACCAAAACCTTGGAGGAGAGCTAAAGTTGTTGCTATATTGAAACCTGGGAAACAACCTGACGATGCGAAAAACTTTAGACCCGTTTCACTCCTATGTCACTTGTACAAACTCTTAGAACGTTTGATTCTAAACCGAATATCGCATCACGTAGATGCGAGATTGATTCCACAACAAGCCGGATTCAGACCAGGAAAATCGTGCACCGGTCAGATCCTGAACCTCACACAATTTATTGAAGATGGCTTTGAGAAGAAATTAATTACAGGAGCGACATTTCTTGACTTAAGTGCGGCGTATGATACTATCAATCATAAACAACTGGCCCACAAAATTTATCATATGACCAAAGATATCAAACTGACCAGGTTCATTCAATGTCTCCTCCAAAATAGAAGATTCCAAGTTGTCCTTCAAAATAAAAAGAGTCGCTGGCAGAAACAAACAAATGGACTGGCCCAAGGTAGCGTCCTTGCCCCGATCATGTACAACATCTACACAAACGATCAACCTGTTGACCCTGACACCCGTCATTTCATATATGCTGACGATACAGCTATTGCAGCACAAGGTCAAACATTTGAGCAGGTGGAAGCCAAGATCAACAAATCTATTCAGGAATTAGCTGTCTACTATGAAAAAAACAACCTGAGGCCAAATCCTAGTAAGTCTCAAACTTGTACATTCCATCTTAACAACAAAGAAGCTGGGAGAAAGCTCAAAATAACATGGCGTCAGCAACAGCTTAAACATTGTGACAACCCAAAATATCTGGGCATAACTCTGGACCGAACACTTTCTTTCCAAACACAATGTATAAATACTAAGAAGAAAGTCCTATCTAGAAACGGAATAGTTCGGAAACTTGTCAACTCAAAATGGGGTGCTAAACCACTTACCCTACGACAGTCAACCATGGCATTAAGCCTATCAGCAGCGGAATATGGGGCCCCTGTGTGGAGATATTCGGCTCACTCACACCATGTTGATGTCTCTATCAATGAAGCCATGCGGATTATCACAGGATGCGTCAAACCCACAGCCACTGAAAAGCTATATCCACTTGCTGGTATTGCTCCTCCTCAAGTCAGAAGACAGGTTGCAGCTGAAACTGAAAAGAAAAAACAAGAAATAGATGACCGTCACCCTCTTTTTAATCATCAAGCAACTGAACCAAGACTTAAATCAAGGAAAAGCTTTATGAAGACCACAGAATCATATGTCACATCACCTGAAGAACGAAGAATAGACCTCTGGAAGGAAAAGATCATAGACCCTGTTGTAGAACTCGGAGAAGTTATATCTGTTGGATCAGAGCTAAAGTATACAATCTGGAAGAGCTTAAATAGACTGAGAACAAAAACAAGCAGATGCAAAGTTAATTTAGTAAGATGGAAAATTTTAGAAGAAGGGAATGATAGATGTGATTGCAATGCACTACAAGATGAGGAACACTTACTAGTTTGTCCTTACTTACCTGAAACTTGCTCTCGTGAGGACCTTAGAGTAGCAAATAGTAGAGCCATTAGAGTAGCTGAACACTGGGCAAATACTATCTAGAATTATTGTTGTATTACTCTAACTACAAATTTAATACACTTACTTGATTTTACCTAATTAAATGTCTTTACCTACCCACCGATATGTGACACTATGCTTGTACTGTTTTTGAACTGTACTTTCCTTCTCAATCCAAGAGACCAGTACAAATAATTATTAGAAGTGTTTTTTTGTTTTGTTTTTGTTTTATCTATCAGATATACCATATTACTTTGTACAATTGTTTAATTTGTTACATCTTTCTGTTAATCTTTTTAACTGTACTAATTTGAAAATAAAGGCGTCAAATTTGGACACGTAATAATAATAATTTACTTGACTTTAACTTTGATTTTATTATTTTCTATTCTTCCATAGAAAGACTTCCCCCAGGTATTTAATGAACCTTATGTTTGGAATTACCTTTCAGAAAAATATCCAGAAATCAAGAAACTTTTTGGCTGTGATCCTAAATTCAAGTACATTGTCCTGAGCATGGTACTCATTCAATTTGTTACAATGTATTTTCTCCGCAATGTCTCATGGCCTGTTCTACTCATTGTTGCATACTGTTTTGGTGGAGTTATCAACCATTCTCTCATGTTATGTGAGTCCCTATAAATACTTGTAATATTAATTGAGGTCCATGATAACAAGTTTTTTCTTTTTTTCTTCAGAAAATAATAAAATACACTTTCATATGAATCACTGCATGTAAAAAGGGGATTTGTCACACTTTTTCGAAAATTGCTTTTTTTATTTTTTATTTCCTAGGAGTAGATGATCATTTTAGAATAAAAAGAAGGCTAGTCCAATAAGCCTAACCATATTATATTTGAAGAAGAATTTATTTATTGCTCTCAAAAAAACCTAAACAAACATGAAAAAGGAAATGGGAATGATGTTTTTTTTCTTAAAGAAAAACTCATGAACAAATAGGTCAGACTAATAGCGCAATATCATGAAATTTTGGCCAGCTTAAATAATTGTATGAAACTAAAAAATAAATTCATGTTGATTCTTACCTGTCGTTTATAGTTTTGTCTCGAAGTACCGTCCATTCTCATAAATGCAGGCTCGAGACCATCCGGCTTGTTAAGGAATAAACAAGAACTTTCAATTTCACACAGTTATTTAACTGACCAAAATTTCATGTCATTAGCTCATAAGCATAAGCATAAATTCATTTCAAGTGAGTCGCCGGTAGAATATCTAAATAAACCCTCTTTATGAGATGTAAAAATACAAACTTTTAGAGAAAAGTGTTTCCTTTAAAAGTAGGTAACATATACACGACCGGCACCATTTTCAGTGTATGTACGCATGGGACCGCTATATCTGAGCACGAAAAACGAAGTATACGAAAAACCCGCTTGGAGAGTAAAATTATACAGGGGTATAGAGTATATTTCTATACTAAAACATAGGAATAGGTGTCCCACCGGTGGGACAAGCAGGTTTGAAATCAAGAAGGTCACTTGTCCCACCGGTGGGACAACCGGTCCATTGCGTACATACTCACTTGTCCCACCGGTGGGACAACCGGTCCATTCAGTACACACGCAGTTGTCCCACCGGTGGGACAACCGGTCGTGTTTGTGTTAAGAACTGTAAAAAACAATATAAAAATCTAAATTTCATAGGATGGTTTTTGAGATAATTTTCAAACGGACGCCATTTTGTATCATACGAGGTTTGGCTATTAAGTTCGTAGACGCGAGCCGCTACACAAAAGCTGTCCGTGCTAGGAAGATGTGATAAACATATTTAGACAGCTTCATGTCTTGTGTTTTCAATGATAGCTGTCACATGTCTGTACTGTAATTAGTTCTGTTGTGACAGCCCGACGCGCAAGACACCTTTTTTAATTTTGCCGGAATTATGATTGATACAAACGTTGAGCAACGAGTGATTTTTGAATTTTACGTAAAATATGCTGGTGAAACATTTTCTTTGTTAAAGACAGTGTACCAGGAGTCATGTTTGAAAAGATCAACGCTTTATAAGTGGTTTAAACGGTTTCAAGATGGTCAGGAAGATGTTGAGGACGATCCACGTCCTGGTCGCCCCCAAAGCTCAAAAACTGACGAAAACATTAAAAAAATTGGTGTTATGATTCGTTCTGACCGTAGATTAACTCTAAGACTAATGGCTGATACATTTAAAATTAATAAAGAATGTGTGAGACAAATTTTGTACGAAAATTTCAACATGACAAAAGTTTGCGCAAAAATGGTGCCATGCGCCAGCCCACAGTGCCTTCTCCGTGAAGACGTTCCTGGCCAAGTACAACATCCCAGTGTTGGAACACCCTCCTTACTTACCCGAATTGGCCTCGTGCGACTTTTACTTATTCCAAAAATTCAAATCTGCCCTGAAAGGTACAGATTTGACAGCGTAGATGCCGTTAAGAAAAAACCGGCAAAAGTCTTGAAAGGCCTCACACAAAATGACTTCCACCACTGTAACGATCAATGGAAAATTTGCTTAGAACGTTGTAGGGATAGAGGAGGGAAGTACATTGAAGGGGATAACTACTAAAGTTGGGTAAGTTTAACACACATCTTTTTATGGGAAGAGTCTACGAACTTAATAGCCAAACCTCGTACATTTCATCAATCCAACTCATAGAAATGAAGTTTTAGATTTTGACAATGTTTTGAACAGTGAATGGATTTTTTTAAATCCATTCATTTTTAAAGGAGTTATGATATGAATAATATGTGTATATTAAAAAACAAGAAAATGGCCATATATCCGAAAGGAAAGGCCAAATACAAAATCACCCCAGGAAGAAAAAAAATGTTTCTAGTATCATGTTCTATTACCCATTTTCGTTTGTTACCATAGAGCTGAAACACTTTGTATAATATTTTCATTCGCTCTCTTTTTTATATTTATTATAGTGTGAAAACATTTTATTTTATGTTGTTTTGGTGAGTTATTTTAGGTGACTCAGGCCTCTGTTAGAAATCCCAAAAATCTATTCAGAGGTCCTTTTCATAACTCACAGGGGGACACTTAATGGTCACCTTTGCGAATCTGCCAAGGTTTATACCCCTCTGAATTGCGACGGAAATTTTCTACTGAGCGAACTCCAGGGGTCCATTGTTTATAAGGCCAGGGGCAGAAATAAATAGTTTACTTCTTCTGTTGCATAAGGAGGAAAAAAAAAAAAAAAACGCTTTAGGATAGATTTATTATTTATTCCAATTTGCGTTATTCTCATCAGGTAGTGCAGGTATATCAGGTAGAAATCCATGTATATAGTTACCCGACTATTAAACTGGAAAATAATGTCTCAAAAAAGTGTCTCCAATTAAGATTTATTGGGTTGATCATAAAAAATACTTAATGACGATTTCGTGGAGTTGATTTTGAATTTTTTTAGCCCCTGACCCACTGAATGAGTACATCACGCTTGATAAGCCAATTAATCAACTTCCAAAATGGAAGAGATATTTTATTTGTAACATTTTAGAAAATTTTAAATAAAATATAGATGTAATGAATATTATCATATTTTAAGATTATTTGGTCACCACAGAAAAGATATGTTATTAACATACATAACCTTTAGGTTGAAGTATAGCAGAGTTAAAATATGGTGGAAAACACCATAAAACCTCGCGTGAGGCTGAAAGTTGGCCTGGCACACTCCCGTCTTTTCTTTTAAAAAAAAAAAACATCAACTTTGACCTCTATTTCTTGACCTTTTTCAGCTATTCATGAGATGGCACATAATTTAGCTTTTGGTCACTCCAGGCCCACTGCAAATAGAATCTTATCTCTAATTGCCAACCTTCCGATTGGTATACCTTTTGCCATTACTTTCAAGTATTATCACCTGGAACATCACAGGGTAAGTAGTCAAATTTTCTCATTTTGCATGTGATGTACCCTGACTTTTGATTTAATTTATGTAGAACTTAATGAAACCTGGGCTGAATTCCTACCTCTGGCTCTATTTTTCCCCACCATTATATTCAGAATTTATTATTTGTGATATTCACAAGAGTGATGTAACAATTTCTATCCTTAGGTTTTACATTTTGACCATTTTTCTGAACTTTTCACAAAAAACGGCATATTTTGAGAAGTAGGTACAAGTCTAATCGAGCTGAAATTTGCTATGGTTTCCGACAGTACTACGGCAGAGCTTTTAGCATCAAACTGACCAATTACTTAAAATTGAGCTTTTTCACACAATGGGCCTTGTTCATAAAAAAAGAAAAGATTTACCTTTCTTGGAAGTAAATGTTTCATGAATATTCATATAGGTGACATTTCCCTTTTATTAAAAGCTTCTCTAACATATACATGAAACATTTGCTTATGAGCAAGACCTTTTGCTTTTACTTTGTGCTTTTGATCACGAGCAGTTGCTTTTTTTGTATGAATACGACCTAAGATCCTACTTTTAATTGCTAATGAGCGGTGTTCATAAAAAAATTGCTCGTGAGCATAAGATAGAAGAAAAAGAGAGCTCTTTTTCGAATTCATTTCCTTTTGCTCGCAAGCTATTGATAAAAGGAGAAGGTCAGCTTTATGAAAATCCATGTACCATTTACTTCTTAAGAAGGAAAAGCTTTTGCTTTTGCGATCAAAAAAAGCAATTGCTCTCAAAACTTTATGAATACCGACTAAATGCTTTTGCTTCTCTTCATGGATACGACCCAGTGAGTTTCATTGTAATAGAATTGAAAGGAGGGTCTCAATATTGAAGAAATTCATTTAATTTTTCTCACCCATTTAATAGGTCTTTTTCTTTCAAGTTTTTTTCTTTTTTCTTATCAAAACTAGATTACTAAGGTATGTTTATACCAAGGCCACCCAATCGCAGGGTCGCCAAAACGTGCGATGAAATAAATCACATTTTTCGTATTATTTCCTTTAAAACATTGGGTCACTTACAATTGGAATGACTTACAAATTGAATGCTTTTTTAAAAGAGAATTAATTACTTTAGAAAATATACCAGAAAAAGCAATTTTCGCCATCAAACCCATGAAAAACAAACCCGTAAATCACAAAAGCGTGATTTACGAATTAATTACCTTCTGTCCCGGATACAGATGCATATATTTTGAGGTTATCATATAAGCGAAACTTGCAGTGAGACATTTTGTTTCGTTAAAGAGTTATTGCCAAATCCCTCTTTTTCCCACAGGTCTAGAGGTCACTTGGATCGATGCATGTTTTTAAAGATATGATAGCCAGTAGGTAAGTTTTGACTCCATGTATGGATATTCATGCATATTCCCATTCAAATGCATTTGGTTGCATCAAAAAATATTGAAAGACCAGAGAAATATTTAATCAGAAATTCAATTTTTTTTTCTCGAAAATTCGATTTTTCCCTTTTTTTCCTTTCGTGAATTTAGAGTACTTTTACAATTGCAATTCTGCGTATCACTAGTTAAAAAAAATACCCTTTGCTATGTTGTTACAATAAATTCTAAGTTCTTTCAGATGCGTGAAGGAACGAATGAGATACGCCTTACGGCACCAGAAAGAGAGAAACACATCGTTTAAATTTTGAAAATAGGCGCTATTGCATTTTGAAGAACATTCGATGTCTGAAGCGGTCTGTGTGACCATTTTTGTGTCAACTGCAAGTTATAAATGAAAATTTTCTGAATACAAATAGTTCTACTAACCAACTTTATCAATCAAATCAAATAGTTAAAGTAACAAGGCGATCGATTTGTTCTATGGAAGAGAAAGCCTTTATTTAATCAAGCTTTAATCCCGCCCCTTGATTCGCTACATATTGTTTGTGCTCTTTTCATTTCATGTCTTGTGTTGCAGAATGTATCATGTAGTTTACCAATAAAGTATTAAATAATAATAATGAGTGTAAACTAAAAGGTGGTGCAATAGAGAATGCCAAAGGCATTATCACCACCCTTGATCAAACTTTGTTTACCTTTCATTAATTCCACCTTTTCACTGTACCTGTATATAAAATTGTAATTAAAGATTGATCAAAATTGTTTAATAATAATGATAATAATAAAGGTTGAATGTTCGAGTTTTACCCAAGGTTAATTTTCGGCACTTTTTTTGTTATATTTTTCATATCATGATTGTGATAAACACAAAAATGATATTTTTAATTTTACTTCTAAAAGTAAAATCAAAATTAGTACATCACAATTTTTGTTGTTAGCGTCTTTCTCCTTTTGTATTATGTGTCCATAATTACACCACTGGTTGCTGCTTTCATTACAGCATCTCTCATTTTCCCTCACGAGGACCCTGTAACCCCATTCACATAAGAGTTCACACCGACCGACCATTGTGAATTTCTTTTTGTTAAACATCCCAGGACAGTGTATTTATTCCACAAATTACGCGCCAATTCTGTTAAAATTCAGCCAACTTCGAATTTTCCATCATGATTCAGAAGTGCTTTTTGAGGTTTGTGTGTCTTGCGTTCCATGATCTTTAAACTAATATGATTGAGCTTTATTTTGTATAAAACTAAACATAATAGGGTATTTTGTTATTTTTTTGAAGTCATGATTGTAATAAACACAAAAATGATATTTTTAATTTTACTTCTAAAAATAAAATTAAAATACGTACATCACAATTTTTGTTGTTAGCGCAGATTTTCTCCTTGTGTATTCTTTGTCTATAATTACACCACTGGTTGCTGCTTTCATTACAGCATCTGCTTTCATTACAGGACCCTGTGATCCCGTAACCCCATTCACATAAGAGTTCACACCGACCGACCATTGTGAATGATCAATTTCCTTCTGTTAAACATCCCAGGGCAGTGTATTTATACCTCAAATTACGCGCCAATTCTGTTAAAATTCAGCCAACTTTGAATTTTCCATCATGATTCAAAAGTGTTTTTTGAGTTTTGTGTGTCTTGCGTTCTCTGATCTTTAAACTAATATAAATTAGCTTTCTTTTTTTTTATAAAACTAATCATAATAGGGTATTTTTTTAATTAGTGATACGCAGAATTGTATTTGTAAAAGTACTCTAAATTCACGAAAAGGAAAAAATCGAATTTTCCGAAAAAATTGAACTTGTGATTAAATATCTCTCTGGTCTTTCAATTTTTTTAGATGCAATTAACTGCATTGGAAGGGAAATATGCATGACTATATCATACATAAAATCAAAACTCACCTACTGCTGTCATCTCTTTGAAAATGCGCACCGATCCAAGTGACCTCTAGACCTGAGGGAAAAACAGGGATTTAGCCATAACTCCTTAACGAAGCAAAATGCCCCACTGCAAGTTTCGCCTACATGAAAGTCCACGGTGGGCTGAACCTATCCTCAAAATATATGCATCTGTATCCGGGACACCCTGTATATGGTATGTCTCAGAACAGGTTCCGTCGCGTTCGTAACTTGAACGCGACGGAATTTTTCAATTCTGTAAACTTCTGAGGATAGGAAGTGCCCAATGGCCCATCTTGTGGTCATACTTATTATAGGCCCCGGCCGGTTCTTCCGGCCTTTAGGCCATATTTTTTCATTTTTCACGCGAATTTTAAATGGAATATTTTTTATTCCTGTAAATTAAAGCCTAAATTAGGCTGAGTATAATGAGCTTTTAAAAATTTCAAAAACCTTATCAGGGGCGGAGTTGGTTGGTATAAATGGTCATGTTTTTTGGACATACTACCTGAATTTATTGGTTTACCTAATATATTAATTGATATCAAATTAATTTACATTTCAGTACCAAGGTGATGAAAAACTAGATACAGATATACCAACATACGTGGAAGCCAAATTATTTTGTACTACCGTTGGTAAATTTGTTTGGGTTTGTCTTCAGCCATTTTTCTATGCCTTTAGACCCATATTCACCTATCCCAAATCACCAACAGTTTTAGAGGCGTTCAATTCATTTCTTCAGATAGCCTTCGATGTTTTCATTTATTACTTTTTAGGTAAGTAAATACAATTCACATATTGACTGCATGTGATATGATGTCATCTTAGCCTCTTGTATCAAAGTTATAACCTGTAAGTACTTGAACAACTATGGGAAGTCAATTTTACATAATTTTTTTTTTTATACACAATTTTCATTACTATTATTTTTTTGTAATTACGATATTCAAGCCCAAGCAGCCCATGACGATCGTTTCGTTCTTATTTGAACATCAGTTAATAAAAAAAAAGATTAATTTCTTGCCAAGCCCAGGGTTTGAACCTAAGATCTATGGATAAAGAGTAAAGTATCAAATGATATATTTGAGCCTGGGTTTCTCGGAAACGACTCAAAAAAACGCGAAAACCTGTTATCCTTAGTATTGTTTTTCTCGAGCTACACCGGGTAAAAAAAATGGATGGATGACACAAAATATATTCACGTTTTTTCGACCTAAATAACATTTTGTTTGTGAGTGGCTGGCGAAGCCTGCGGGTGTAACCCGCTACTAATAATAATAATTGTAAACTGAAGATTGGATGTTCCAGTTTTACCCAAGGTTAATTTTCGGCACTTTTTTTGTTATATTTTTCATATCATGATTGTGATAAACACAAAAATGTTATTTTTAATTTTACTTAATAATATCAAAATACGTACATCACAATTTTTGTTGTTAGCGTCTTTCTCCTTTTGTATTATGTATCCATAATTACACCACTGGTTGCTGCTTTCATTATAGCATCTCTCATTTTTCCTCACGAGGACCCTGTAACCCCATTCACATAAGAGTTCACACCGACCAACCATTGTGAATTTCTTTTTGTTAAACATCCCAGGACAGTGTATTTATTCCTCAAATTACGCGCCAATTCTGTTAAAATTCAGCCACCTTGAATTTTCCATCATGATTCAGAAGTGCTTTTTGAGCTTTGTGTGTCTTGCGTTCCATGATCATTAAACTAATATGATTGAGCTTTATTTTGTCTAAAACTAAACATAATAGGGTATTTTTTAACTAGTGATACGCAGAATTGCAATTGTAGAAGTACTCTAAATTCACAAAAGGGAAAAATCGAATTTTCGAAAAAAAAATTGAACTTATGATTAAATATCTCTCTGGTCTTTCAATCAAGTAACTGCATTTGAAGGGAAATATGCATGACTATCCATACATGTAGTCAAAACTTACCTACTGGCTATCATTTCTTTGAAAACGTGCATCGATCCAAATGACCTCAACCTGTGGGAAAAAACAGGGATTTGGCCATAACTCCTTAACGAAGCAAAATGCCCCACTGCAAGTTTCCCTTATATGATAGTCCACGGTGGGCTGAACCTATCCTCAAAATATATGCATCTGTATTCGGGACACCCTGTGTAGTATACAGGGTCCGCCAAATAAATAGCCACTCGAAATACCTAGACACTGATTTAAATTCTGAAAAATGCTAATGTGCAGGTTTGAGGTTTGTTTTTTTTTCTTCGCTGTATGGGACTCAAAAAGTGTGGGACTCAGACATGGACCGCCCGGTATCCATGGCTGCCTACTTTAACTAGAGCCCGCGGCTCCTCATCAATACCAATCCATACCGTTGTGAGTGTTGTATTACTGAAAATAATATTATAACAAAGGTAAAGGAAAACACTTCCACCAATCACAGCGCAATATTTCTCGTATAAGGGACGGTCTTCCTTATCCTTATTGTAATACTATCAAGTATATAATTTGGCCTTAAGATCATGTGAACGACAACAGTGAGTGAAAAACATCGAAAAAAGTTCTGTAAACATTTTTTTTAAAGCAATTATAGAAATATTATGTTGCTTTGCTAATTCTAGGCGGAAGAATGGTTTCCTACATGCTACTTGGATCTCTAATGGCCATGGGACTTCATCCGGTAGCAGGCCATTTTGTATCTGAGCACTATATGTTCAAAAAAGGATTTGAGACGTACTCGTATTATGGCCCTTTGAATTGGATCACTTTCAATGTTGGATATCACAATGAACATCATGATTTTCCTGCTGTGCCTGGCTCGAGATTGCCTCTGGTAAGCGAAGACTTTTCACAAAATCCAATATACAAGCGCACAAACAACCTTCCTCTCACACAAACACATCAATGAGTATTTTTAGTTTCCTAATATAAGGAAAGTATTGTATTCGTCGAAAATTTGACCTACCTATTTTTTCACATTTCTGGACGATTCATAGACTCAGGATTCCTTAAAAGTTGTTTTCGTCCATTAGTACGTGACTCCGTCCGTTCGTGAATACGATATCTCAAGAACGGTAAGAGCTAGAGACTTGAAATTTTGTATCAAAGTTGATTTTATACAGGTTGTTTCAGGTGTATGGTAATAAACAAAAATGGGTAATAGAACATGACAATTGACACATTTTTATTGTGAGGTATTTTTGTATTTGGCCTTTTGGCCAAAAAAGAATGAATTTTAAAAATCTAAACTGTGTTGAAAATTTTATGTCAAAATCTAAAATTTTATAGCTGTACAGGGTGATTTAAAAGAATTAGGTAAATCCGTAAACCATAGATATTATGGACCATTTTAGGGGGGTCACTCTATAACAAAAGGTGCGAAAATGCTCTCTAACTCAGAGACACGCCCTTCGAGTTGAAAAAATTATATCGAATATTTTTACTGACGCTTTACCTGTTTGAGCTATTTGAACGGAATAAAAAATTCACTCTCAATACAAGATATCAGCTTTCTATTGACGCAAAAAACATACCCATTACACTTTTAGGGGCGGCCACAGGAGGAAAAACTGAAAGAAATATGGTTATAACTTTTTGGTGGTTGATTAAATTTGAATTTCGTTTTCATCCGTTAGACACAGAAAAGGTCAGAATATTTTTTTTTTTTCACCCAAGAACTTGAAATTTGAAGATGATTTATTTTACCTTATCTTTCAATGTGAAACTGATGAAATAAATATGTTATTTCTGTTGCTAATCTACACACTTAAAAAAATGCTCATCTTTAATTCATTGGCAATTAAAGAGGTAAAACATCAAAAACTACCTACTTACACTTACTTTTAACACAGTCATTACACTTTGAACAAATCAATGAAAAATCATTCCTCAAGATATCTTTCTTTAGGGAATTTTGTTGGTTATTTCTCATACCTGCATAATTATTCATGCAAATAATGGCCTAAGTTGTCTCAAAATTGACATGAACGTTGCATTAGTTCCACAATGAAGGCATAGTAAAACTTTCTACTTCGAATTTCTAGTGCTTGTGTTGGTTTGAGAAAAAAATATTCTGACCTTTTTTTGTGCATATAATATTGGTTCTAATTTAACGAAAACGAAATTCAAATTTATTCAACCATGAAAAAGTTATAAGCAATTTTCTTTCACTTTTTCCACCTGTAGCCGCCCCTGAAAGAGTAATGGGCAAGTTTTTCACGTTAAAAAAAAGTTGACATCTTGTATTGATAGTGAAGTTTTTATCCCATCCCCCCAATAGTTCAAATAGGTAAGGCGTAACTAAAAATATTCGATATATTTTTTTCAACTTGAGGGGCGAGCCGCTCCGTTACAAAGCATTTTCGCAACTTTTGTTATACAGGGTCCGCCAAAAAAAAAGGAGCCACTCGAAATATCCAGAGAACGGATTAACTTTTTTTTTATATCGAAGGGGAAACCTTTTCTACTAAGTTTTGATTTTTTAACATTACCAGGGGCGGCCCCAGGGAGGGTCATCTTTGGAATCTTAAATAGAACCACCCTATTTGTAATACATTTCTGAAAAGTAGTTGACATTAAAAGTATTTTAAGACAAATTTGAGATTTCTAATCATAACGGGGCCGAAGATATCGTGCATTTCATTACACAAATTTCAGTAATTTTTTATAAGAAAATAATTGTATTTAAAAAATGTTATATACGTGCTTTTCCATTTGAAAGAATTAAATTTTCATGCCTTTTTGATACCAAGGGGTCAACTATTTTTAAATAATGTAAAAACCATCCTTTTTCGACTTTATTTGTGCTAGATTAATGCAATGATTCATGATGTTCAATTTAAAATAAAAGCAGGGCCGGATTTACTAGTCCCAGTCTCCGGCCCTGTTTCAAAGGGTATCTTAAATTTAGAATAAACAACAACAATCAGCGCAGTTATTTAGCACAGATAAAACTAAAAAAAGAATAGTTTTTACACAAGTAAAAAAAACTGACCACTTGACACCTATTTCATATCTATATGATCAATTGAACCGAAGATATGAGGGTGTGAAAAACCGGGTGAATCGGTCCGTGTAAAAAAGATACACTGCCGTGCTTGCTACAACTTGGCCTGGCGCACTGCCATGCGCTCAGATTATTTCAAAAACTATTCGAACGAAAGGCCAAATACAAAATCACCTGAGGAAAAAATGTATCTATTGTCATGTTCTATCACCCATTTTCGTTTGTAAACACTCCGTATACCACACGAACCAGGAAACTTTTGGTTGAAATCATTTGCAGAGCCTCAAAAAGGGCCCGCTACGGCCGTTCCTTTCGATTGGCAGGGGGTTTTATTGTTGATGATATGTTGATCTCTTTGGAACCTGGCACCAATTTACCGACATTTTGCTGTCCAACTTGTCTTAGATAGGGGTTGTGACATATCAATAATTTTGAGGGGCTGATTATGAATTTAACATTATTTTTTAACTAAATGGAACCGTTGAGGCACCTGTGGCGAAATTTGACTTATTTTCGAGTGATAAGGAAAGTAGTGTGGTTTCACGCCAGTTTATTTCATCCTAAATTGGTTATTGCCATTGAAATCTCACCTTCAGGCCGTTTACTTCATTCCTATAGAATCACAAAAAAACAAATGAAATTGTATATGAAGAAAAATCGAAATGCTTTATTAATTAGTGATATATTATTTACAGGTTAAGAAAATAGCTAGTGAGTACTATGATAATCTTCCTCAACATCATTCCTGGAGTGCTGTGCTTTACGACTTTGTCACAGATCCGGAGGTTGGACCTTATGCTCGTATCAGACGTAAGCATAAGGGTCTTGAATGAATTGATACGACTGAAGACATCTATTCTTATTATTAGAGACCGGATTTTATTTATGAAAAAAATCAGATTTTTTTTTTTTAATGTGCACTAAAATATGAAATAATTGGTAAATATGCAAACAAAAATTTAAACTCTTTGTACTTTCATAGAAGACAGTTATAATATTTGTTTTAATCTTTCGTGATGTCACAACTAATCAAATTCGCTTTACAAATTCTTAGCTGAACTTGGGACCACCGACCTCCAGGTTTAATGGCTTATCCATAAATAGCCCAAGTTCTCACGATGGTTGATCGCACATAGAGACATGTGGTTCAGAATGAGCCAACTTAAGTTGGATGGAGTCTATCATATTTTTAAATGTAAATGCTGGTTTTACACTGGTGAAATGTTGTTTGACACAAAAATAATGCTGATCAGATAGAGATATCTAAAATTAGCTGTTATAATTTTAATATTGGACCAAACTGTTTTCAAACTATGCATCGCAAATTCAAATTTTAACGCTCCAGTAGAAGCTTAATCAGTCAACTAATATGGTGTGACTATGTGCTGGGGTCTATGTGCATTTGTTCGAGGAGATTTTTTTGTTGTTGTAAAAATTCGTATAATACGGCGAAAATATGTTGGAAATGGCTGAAATATGCACTTTTCCTCTTAAAAAGAGAAAAAATTGAATTTTAGCATAAAATCCGGTCTCTACTCACTATGTTATGGTAAGGAAAACATTCACTAGAGGGTATAATTTATTAGAGGAATGTAATTTGTTTTTTCTCTTTCACGCCGTGTATTTCCATGCGGCTGCAAAATGTTGTAACTTCTGCTTTAGATAATATTTTCAGATGATTTCTGTTTTGTATAAAAGAAAACATATTAAGAATTTACACTTAATACAAGAAAAACTAGGGAAAAATGTTGCAACTCATAGAAAAGTAAAAACAAACATGCAAAAAATCTAAAAACAAACTTGCAAACACACATTTTTTAAAAAATATTCTCAATGTATTGTTATTTCCCCTTATTATTCATGTTGAACTGAGTGTGCTCTATGTTAACTACAACAAAAGTTTCAACACTTTAGAGCCTAATGGAAATACACGGCGTTAAAAGAACAGCTTGCGTTCTCTAATTGTACTCTCCGTAGTACTATGCTTGAAACCAAAGAAATGCAGGATTTTATAGATTCATCATCATCGTAGGGTGGTGTCATCGTAATCGATGGTAGCCAGACAGTGGAGGAATGACTCAGCAGTTCTACCACTGTCTTTCAAGGAGGCTAATAATTGACAAGGGCCCCCAGAACCAAGCCAATACTGGTCTACTCCCTGTTTATAGTCCCCCAGCTAGACTGCTGGTCTACTCCCCGTTTATAGTCCCCCAGCCAGTTTGTAGATTTCAAGAAGATAATGTAGGTATATTCTATGAACTATTGTTAACATCACAAAACTCAATTACAAGTCACAGCGATTTTCTGGTTCTAAAAATAGATCTAACTGTATCATAAAATATTAATACTGTGTGTTTCAGCTTAATGGTAACAATAAAGAGTTATAGGACATGATAAAACAAACATTTTTTCCAGAGGTTATTTTAGATTTGGCCTTTTCTTTTGTAGCTCTCTCTTGTCTTCGATTAATTGTGATTTTCCACACACAAAGTTATTTTGAATTTTAATTTCCGATATTTTTTTTTTTTTTTTTTTTAAATCCCATATAACCAGGTGCTTTTTCTTCAATTATGGAAAAAGTGGATACCTATTGTATCCCGTAACGTAAGATATTTGTGGAAAAAAACTTGTTCAATTATAGATAATAGAAAGTCCTGTGGTGTTCTCAACGGGTTATTATATTACAATATTACTTCGGAGGGTCTTTTTAAAAAGAAATTCTTATGTGTTGCGTCCTTTCTTTAAAACTATTGTTAATAACCCGTTTATTAATAAAAGTATGTACCTACTTAATTTTATGAATTGTAGAAATACTCTTTAAGTTATTTACCTGAAAGGGAGCTCTAGTAAAGTTGCAGCGTTAGAGATTATTTTTCTGTTATTGGAAAAAATGTAAATTATTTGAAAATGATCAGATTTTATATATAAAAAAATGATCGATCAAATCTAATATTTCATGTTGTAAATGTTCATTTAAATTTTCTACAAATAAATTTATATTTATGGTCATTTTTGTACACCTATAGGAGCGTATTGTTTGTTTTTTTACTTTCCTTATCCTATAATAAGGAAAGTATTGTATTCGTCGAAAATTTGACCTACCCAGTTTTTCACATTTCTGGCCTCAGGATACCAAAAAAGTTGTTTTCAGCTATTTTTCCGTGCGTCTGTCTGTCTGTGAACAGGATATCTCGAGAATGGTAAGAGCTAGAGACTTGAAATTTGGTTTGGAAAACAAACGAACCACGAAACTTTTGGTTGAAATTGGCCGCATTCCACGGCCGCAGGGCCGCAAATATTGGCCGCAAGCACCGCTCCTTTGAATTGGTTAAAGATACAAAAAAAAAAAGTTGGAGAACAACATTTTCTTATATTATAAAAATAATAGGTGTCTATTCTGATCATTTGTTTGATATCTTGAACTTTTTGGACCTCGGCCCAAATTTACCGGTATTTTGGGGGGGACCCGCTTTGACTAACTTTTTTATTTTTCATCCTAGATGGGGGTTGTGACATATAAAATCCAATGATTTTGAGGTGCTGATAACGAATTTGGCATTGATTTTTAGCTATCTGTTACCGTTGAGTCACCAGTGGCGGAATTCGACTTCTTTTTGGGGTATAAGGAAAGTCGTGTGATGTTTACACCAGTTTTTTTTTCTTCTTTTCTTTATGCTTCATTCTCAATAGCAAACATTCCAGCTCCGTCTTCACAACCCACCCTCCTTATATTCTTCCATTCCCTCACCGCATCCCAACCGCTCTTATCATTGATGGATGGCATTTCACTTTCATTCAACCCAGTATCACCCACCACTTAGTTTTGTTCCACTCTCAACTCAGTTTTTCTGCTGTTCTTTTTATTTAAAATTGAGATATTTAGTTCCATTGAACCATCACATGTCATCACAAATGACCAGGTGTGAATGAAAATCTCAAATCTTCTGTGGCTTAATCTTACTTTTGGTGTCTTTCTAGCCTCGGATACCAAAAGAGTTGTTTACAGCCATTGGTCCGTCCGTCTGTAAATGACTTATCCCTATAATGAGGAGAGTATTGTATTTGTTGAAAATTTGACCTGATTCGACCTGAAAATTTGCCTTATTATTATATATAAATGATTCGCTTGTGTGTGTATGTTTGTCCTTCTATAACTCGAGAAGCGCAAGTCGGATTGAACTGAAATTTTGCATGGTTACCAATGACTAACTCAGAGTGCCCATGGGATATCCATTTTCCAAAAGTAGAGCTTTTAAATGTACTTTTTCAAATACTAGCATATGTTAGCACATCTCGGTAAGTATAAGTCAGATTGCACTCAAATCTAGCCGTCCCAATAGATTTCTGAAATGAGAATTCCTTGAACTGAACCTTTCTGCAATTTTGACTACCACAAATCTTACTTCCGATAGATTTCTAATATTAGAAATCGGAAGTATTGTGTTCGTATTTGTAAAACAGAATATTTTTTTGCTCCGATTTCAATTTTTTTCACATTTCTGAACAGTAAGCAATTGAGTCAGTAACAGTTAGTAATAAAGTGACGGAAATCGACCTATATTCGAGGGAAAAGAAAAGTAGTGTGGTGTCACACCAACTTATTTTTTTACAATTATTTTACACTAAGGAACAGAATTTATTAGCGGCCTTTTCCTTGTTTTTCCATTGAACTCCATGTACATAATATCCATACAAACTAATTTTTTGACTAGTTTTTGAGATAAAAGTTGGTAAAAAAAAGTGTCTGGGCAAAATGCAGGTATCTCCATTCTCCGTATCAGTGATAAGTAGACAGGTAAATTAAACGGTTATTGTTCAATCAGAGTAGCGACTAATAAAAGTTTACGAAATCTCCTTAAGATGACTTAGGACTCACATACATTGTTTAGTATATGAGGTATTTTGTGTGCTTATTTCTGCTTTATTTTATGATTTAATAAATCTTTTCTGTACTAGCTAGAGCTTTCAATTTTGATATATTAGGTATAAATATAGCTAAGTTAGTATTGGTACCGAAGAAAACTTTAATTGACCAAGGACTTTTAGCTTACAGGGTGACAAAGTCCAAACAAATATTATTGCTTTAAAACAATCACAGTAAGAGATAAATGAATGCAACAAAAGCGATTTGTCATGACTCGAGAAGCTCATAAAGTGTATTAACAAAAAATAATTGAAATCCATTTTATTCAGGGTGGTATCAGTTTTCTCCATCTAGGGCGAAATTCCTGCCGTGAGTTTTTGTACTTTTCACAAATGTTATAGTATGCATATTAAGATAACATGATGGTGAAAACCGCTTTCAAATCCTCTGACCATTTTTTGTGCTACAAAGTTAATGTATTTTAATTGTATTTTCTTTTACATTGATGGTTCAAAGTTGGAATTGAAAAATCATGTCACTTGTCGCTGTATTTTTTACTCTTTTCGATCATTGCAAATTTAAAATATAAAAATTCATGTACAGGATGATAGAGGTGAAATTGCTTTCATTTTAGAAACTCGTAAATTGTTTTCCACCCTGATAATAATTCACACAGTAGCTGAAAGAGTTTAAACTAAGCATACAAAAAATCTTATGAGAAGTTACCAATAAAAAGGGGTTTTAGTTCAGAAATCATAGTACTTATTCATTTGAATTAAAATGTTCTTTTTGTATCCATTGACGCAACAAAAAAAATGATTTTGCACTGTTTTACGGAAAATTTATCAAGCTTCCTGGGCTCGGAAAATAAATATCATGGAAATCCTTACGATAAAACCTTATTTTGTTTGTTTTACTTACTTTTTACCTTTCTTGGCTAAAGGGCTAAAGATATTGAAAAATAGAGGAGATTTGACCCCCTTCTGTATGGTCACATCACGACGGGAGATTGTAAACAATATCACCAATATTGTTAACAATAACTTGATATGCAATAAAAAAAAAATAATTATAATAATATTTCGGTTGCCAACTAGATCCTGAGTTATTCCAAATACTTAACACTGACAGAGTAGTATCAATTGGTTGCGAAATTCAAATTTACATTGGCTACCAAAAACAACCAAAAAAAAAAATATTCATAGGTACCTACCTTAAAACACGGCTAAGCTGTTATTACACATTTGGCACCCTGGATAGTAATTGACAACATTATTATTTTTATTATTATTAATTATTAAAGATTCGCCAGGAGCCAGGATTTGAGAGCAACAGTTTCCACACTAAAATAAAAATATCTCTAAAAATACTTAATGTAATCTAAAGGTAATTAATGATTTCAGATGAAAGATAAGAAAATAGACATGTTTTTCCAATGATTTGCCAATTGCGTGTCTGTAAGTTTCTTTTTCTGAATTTCCGTTTAAAAATATTTAGAACTTAATTATATAGGTAATTATTTGAACCTGTCTTTTGAAAGCCAGAACTCAGGTTTTAAGTTAGAATGAGAAGTAACTCACGTAGGTATGTTTTCCTAAAATAGTAAATAATTTACTGATCTCTGTATTGAATTAATGAAAAAAGCTAGTTAAAAAGAAAAAAAAATCAAGGATAAATTCGGACTTTTTCTATAATAAACAAAAGCCGCCAAATCTCAATAACCACACATATTAGGCAGAGTGTCATAAGAGTAATTATAATAATATATGTCTTGATGTAATCTATTTCATCGTAGAATTTTTTGGTGTTTTATTGTTACACCCTGTACCTATAATAAAAAAAAGTTGGAATTATTTTATCGTCGACTTCATTATAGGCGAGAAAAATAATCTTTAACCGCTTATTCTGCCCCTCATAGAGCTACCACACGTATCTGCGGTTTCTTAGCTACGTCCCTACTGGTGTTGAATGTGTTGATCAACATGTTGTTCGACAAATGTTGAACAACATTGCACCGTCCCCACCGGAATTATCAATGTAGACGCTTTTTTGTTGATTCAACTGTTTCAACATATTAATTTTCTCAAGTGGGTGTGTGGTGGACTGTGTGGTGCATTGATCGTTTTTTTTTTTTTTTTTTAAATATTTTATTTCAATTTCCCTCAAGAGGTATGAGTGGACCCCGAATATCCAAGTAAAGACCAGAAAATTCCTGCCCCGCTTTGGATCGACCCTAGTTGACTATGTGCAATACCTAGTGCGCTAACTCACTTGGCCACGGTGACTACTTCGAATTTAATTTATTCTAGTAAATTTAATTTTTTGGTAGAAAAGAAAAATGCGTATCTACTTCTCTCTAGACTGTTGATTAGGTACTGAAATTACAGAATGTTTTTTGTTCAGCAAAATTTCCTTTGATTGTTGATCAACATGTTGAAATACACGTTCAACAACACAGGGCTTTGAATTTTTGGTTATGTGCTTACTTAGGAGGTAAAATGTTGTATAACAACATCACATTCGTATTATATACAATGTATTCTACTGAGAGCCAAAATGGAAGCAAGTACCGTTAGTCTTTGCAGGTTGAGTCCCCCAAGGAGATAACGCTTATGCTATGTGGGTAATTGTACTTTGCAGGACTCAAATCTGTGACATATTTCCGGTAGAGATACCGCGCGATGCAGCACAAGAGAAGCATTTCCCACAGCATCGTACAGTTGTAGATCACTGAAAAAAATCAAGAATATACTACAGTTGTACATCACTAAAAAAAAAAAACACACACACACACAAAAAAGCACAAGTTCTCGCGATGGTTGATCGCACATGGAAATATGTGGTTCAGAACGAACCAACTTTTTCACTTAAGATGGCTGGAGCCCATCACTTTCTCCAGCTGTAGCCAAGCTGGATACAACAACATAATTACATAAGAGGAATAAATGTCGAAGGGAGGGCAGAGAAATAGAAAGAGATAAGGTAAAGGAGTTCTTAACCCGTGAGTGGTGCGAAAAAAAGAGGTTAAAAGAGTGGGGTGGTGTAGAGAAAAAATCTAACATATTTATTTTCTCGTTTTTAAGGGCGATTTTTCGTAAAAAAAAAATTTCTTATAACTTAAAAAATAGGCTGAATAAGTATTTTAAAAAGCACTTATTTGGTTGGTCACATGTTGTCATCATCATCCGCTGCAGGAAGGGCGCATTGGTTGCAACGCAACGGAACATCCGCTCAGATCTATGTTTCCCACACACTGGAACATGGCAGCTGACACATTGATATTGTGTACGATTTCCGGACACTAATAATTATTTCCCCCTAATTTCTTGATTGGCACATCAAAGAAAACAATATTCTAGAAAGCTAGACGAAAATCTGACTAAACTGGTTTTAGGTGCCAATCAATTCGAATGTTAGAAAATTTCTATACAGCACACCACTCACGGGTTCATATGATATCATTTATTTTTATCTTTCTGTTCTCTTTTTTTTTTGTGGAGCGTTCTTTCTTTTGTAACCATCACGAAGTGGTGTTTTTGTGGGTAACAACTTACAGTTCGCGTAGACTCTTGGGTTGATAGGAGGCCTGCAAGGCAGCCAATCTGCCCACACAGCTATTCTACCCAGCAAGGACTGCAGTTTGGCCAGAAGAAGGACAAACTGAAGTGCAAAGAATTTGGCTTGTATATTGAAACCCTTGAGATGTTCAGACAACATCTTCATTGTAATGATCATCCCCCAGATGCCACAGAAAATGGACGTGAGAATGACGGGCTGTAGGTACACGTAGTTCACCTGATACAGGTTCTGAAAATCAAAATGTGAAAGTAAGCCTTGCAAGTTTTATTTAAAAAGTGAACTATAAATGTAAAAATATAATTCAAGTTGTGAGCTCCGCTTACTTTGTATATTTAACTTGCTATCTGGTAACACATCCTTCGGAATGGGGACGAAAACGCGCATCGTTAGGCCGAGGCATGGCTTTTCTCGGTGTAATTTCTAAGTGTAATTCACATTTTCGGCACCCATTTTTTAAAAATTTCGTTGAATAGATCGTGTTAAGATTAGAAATGTTATATTAGACTAATCTTGAAAGGTAAAAGAAGAAGAAAAATGGGGAGAAAAAATTATGTGGCACTGCAAAATAATAGCATGTAGTAATTGTTTTTTTTTTTTAATTTATTATGTAATTTTAGAATTATGTTTAACTAACCTGCATCCCAACCTCTATTGTAAACTCTTATTGAGAAATAAAATTATATTTTTATTCTAAAAAAAAAAAATCTATTCTATTCTATTAGACTAATCTCTTCAACATCAACATTACAAATGGTCTTCCAATATTTGGATGAAGGAATTTAAGGATAACAATGTTCAATTCTTCCTAAATCTTAGCACACGGCAGTGCGCTAGGCCAAGTTCCAGCAAGCACGGCAGTGTATCTTTTTCTTTATACTCGTACACTTTACTGTATAAAAATTTACATTAAACGTGGTAGGGTTTACTGTAAAATTACAGGTAAAAATCTGAAAACCGGAACTTTCGCACTTATCATACTGTTAAACGATGCTATTTTAGGGAGGAAGTATACTCGATTATGGATCTAAATAATTATAAGGCACTTCCCGACTTCTTACAAAGCTGAAATTTTGCATGGTGGTAGGGTTTATTGTAAAAGTACAGGGAAAAATCTGAAAACTGGAACTTTCGCACTGATCATGCTTTTAAACTGTGTCGTTTTAGCGAGCATATTAAAGTGAAAAATCCTGAATTTTTTAATAAAAAATAATTAAATTGCATGTAGGTACTGAACTATGCATGTTCATGACACAAACCATTTACAAAAAGTAATGATATCCCACAACAACAAAAAACTACCGTTAAAAAAAGGGCCAAGTTCCATAACTCAAATCCAAAAAGTTTTAGCCAATGAATGCAGTGATATCTTGTTTGCCGTAAAGTTATTTTGGTACTTAACCATTTTTTTTTTTTTTTTTTTTTTTTAAACCCGTTTTCTGAGTTCCTCATTTTGTATGTTTTTTTACTGCAAACTATCCTTTAACTTGGCCAGTTTTATGCAATCGGTTGTATGGAATAAATATTACGGCATAATGTATACAAAATGCCAATATAATCACCACAAGGAGCAAAACTGGCCAAGTTAGAGGATTTGCAGTTAAAAATATACAAAATGAGGAACTTGGAATAAAAAAATAATAGGAGTTCCCTCCAATAATTTTTTTTACCTTTCACCACACATACTATAATTACCTCTTCCTCTGCCCACATGACAAGGAGTATGAGATACACTAGACCCTGTACTACAGGCAGCTGAAGAACTAAAAGCCGAATGTATTGAATTCTTCTCCTGAAATCGAAAAAGAAAGTATTAGGATGAAACTCTTAGCACTTAAAATATATGAGTTATTGATGCACGGTCACTATTTAACAAGACGTTGCAGCCTAAAATTGGACGCATGATAATTATTATGTTGCGAGACACGCACTTGTATTTTAAATGTCTCGCACATTGTAGACGTTGCATTGAGTTCATTATTAAATTTTTTTGCACGTTTTACTTCAGATGATTTCTAATATTAGAAATCGAAAGTACTTATTGTGGTCGTATTATTCATATTTCGTAACGTTTCATAACCTCCTGAGCAACTTGGTCATGTGTCTATCTGTTGGTCCGTAAATAAAAGGAATGCTCCTCTCAACCCGCAAATCTCTGAAACTACTGAACGGAATTCAACGAAATTTTGCACACATTGTAGACCTGTTGTAGATGGTTCCATTGTCAACTTCGAATTAGCAGGTCTTGGAGATAAATACCGTCCACCTAACCACTAACTTTTTACTTAAACGTTTTTATCTCGTGAACTATACACCTGATTTTGATGAAATTTTGTATGTATACTTGTATATACCCATTAGCGTTTTACGTAGTACATTTGTATTTTTTTTATTGAATAAGTTATGGTTTATCTCCAATCATTCAGAAATCACGAAAATGTCTACCAAAGAGTGCAAAAATAAGGTCTTCGACTTACCGATACAGAATTTATCCTAGAATGTAGAATATACAGGGTGGGACAAAAGTCTGGAAAACCCTGAAAATCTTTGGAAGTGCTTACTGAGAAATTTATAAAATTTGCGAAAGTTTGATATTCTACTTAATAAGTTTCAAGAACGGTATTCTACCACATAAAACACTTTTATAGATTCCTACATGTGACAGTATAAAATAACCTATATGTAAAAAATAAATATTTTGTGGACTTTTACTGTGAATTTTTTGTAAAAATATACATTTAGTAGGTACCTAAACTTTTCTGCCTGAATTTTACTTATTCTTATTTTACTCATATTTTTTCTCTCTCAACTTTTTCGCACCTCAGAGGGGACGGTGCAGTGTTGATCAACATTGTTGAAAAACACCACCTCAGAGGGGACGGTGCAGTGTTGATCAACATTGTTGAAAAACACCACCTCAGAGGGGACGGTGCAGTGTTGATCAACATTGTTGAAAAACACCACCTCAGAGGGGACGGTGTAGTGTTGATCACCATTGTTGAAAAACACCACCTCAGAGGGGACGGTGTAGTGTTGATCAACATTGTTGAAAAACACCGTTGGGGATGCAACTTTCTATAAGGACTGTAGTTTCTCGGAGCCCTTCTCCGCGAAACGACCGTTTTGCTTGATTATGATAGAAAAAAATGAATCCTCATTAGTTACTTGCTGATCGAGAGCTTGGGCAGCAGGAAGCAGCAGGGGTAGCAGCAGCAGGGGCCCACCTGCAGATTGACTGGCTTGTCCTTGAGAGCCCGCACAACCTCTGACTCCCCCCCACAGTACGCGACCATCAGGCAGAACAGCTGGTACAGACAGGCCATGAATGTTCCCTGTGTGATAGCTTCCACCACTAGCTGTGCGCGGGGAACCACAAGAGCACAGTACGTCACAATGCTCACAATCTGACGACCATTTAAATATGTAAATGCAAGAGAAAGAGTTTTTAGGATCTTAAAACAAACATTTTCTTAAGTTTCTGTTAAATAAAAAGGTATACACTACAGGGTGTCCAAGGAACACATACAAATATTTTGAGGGTAGGACTATCATAATATAAGACAGTTGCAGTGGGACAGTTTGCTTTGTAAACAAGTTATGGCCAAATCCCTGTTTTTTCCACATGGCAAGTGGTTGCTTTGATTGTTTGGAAGACATTTTTGAAGAAATTGTAGTTAGTAATGTGTGAGTACAATTCAGTACATGTCCCAGATAACACATACGCTTGCGGGAAGCCTTGCTTTTACACACGCTCAAGTAAGCGTAGTTAGTAAGAGTGAATCCTACTTCCTGTAAACGAATCGACTAGAATAAATCTGATAGGCTGATAATTAAAGGAAAATATAAAATGAAATCGAATAAAGTGGAGGGAAATCTTGCATGTGGGACATGCACTGGACCTTAAGGACCTACCTAATGAATATTTTACTGAAGTGTAGGAGCGCCTCTGACGTTGCATGTGGGACATGCACTGGACCGTATGGGCAGTTCCAATTTTTATTCACTGGAGTGCAAAAGGTTAAAATGATGATTTCATGAATTTTTGGGTCGAAGACTTGGTGGACATTTTTTATACCACGAAGAGGTTTTTTGAGGATATTCTATTCGATAGGTACGAGTATTTCAAGTTTCTTGATTTTGGATATTTTTTTAAATTATATAACAATGAGTAGGTGAGATTTCACATAACGGAAGGCAAGAATAGCATAGAATGGGTCTCACCGGGTAGACACTTATAACGAAGGCGGTGTGAGTTTTAGTTCGGGACGGAGCGTTCTTTAGGACATGTTTCAGCGTGTCCACGTACAGGATCAGTATCAGAACCACGATGGTTCCTCCCAGGGTGAAAATTGTGATGCCAGGAACATTGATAGCTGTGGACAAAACGTTAATTAAATTTAATTATCTCTAAATCTTATATTGGTTTAAAAATAGATACCCATTTATACAAAGTGATTAAAGGTTCGAAAATGCTTTCTAACAGAGTGGCACGCCCCTCAAGTTGAATTTTTTTTATCGAATATATTTAATCACGCCTTACCTGTTTGACCAATTGAGACGGGATGAAATTTTCACTCTCAATACGAGATGTCAGCTTTCTTTTGACGTGAAAACTTGCCCATTACTCACCACCGGCTACAGGTGGAAAAAGTGAAAGAAAATTGATTATAACTTTTTAATGGTTTAATAAATTTGTATTTCGTTTTCATTAATTACAAATTATTTACAGTTGTACATCTTTTAAAGTATGTACATGTACATTAGCAAAAATTGCATATTTATTTAATCAATTTCACATTGAAGGATGAGGTAAAAAAAATCATCTTCAAATTTCAAGTACTTTTCTGACCTTTTTTTGTGCATAATAACATTATTTCTAATTCGATGATAACGGAATTCAAATTTATTTAACCATCAAAAAGTTATAATCAATTTTCTTTCAACTTTTCCCCCTGTAGCCTTGGAAAAATTGAAAGAATTTTAGGAAAAATTCATTTTTTTAGTATCCCTCAGTCTTCCTTGAAGAACCAAACAAGTGAAGATTTTATTATTATCATCTTGTTTAACAACCTGTGTTGACTTGAACCGTGAATCACATCTTTCAGAAGCTCGTCAAATTTTTCTTTGTTTCAAAGGGTCAATCTTTTTTGCAGCAAGCGTCGAATATCCGTACCAGAAGTCACCATCTTGTCTTTTTGTAAAATAACGGCACAAAGGACAAAAATCTTTTCAGCGTTGTGTGCGCTATTCACAAGACCTTGAATTTTGCGAGTTAATATTTCGACAAAATGTCTTCCAACTGCACCATTTGGCAATAAATATTGTTTGCCATACAACGTCATGGCATTTTCCTACCTATGATACCAAATTGAATCAATTCCATTTCCCTCACTGTTTGTCATCGGACGTCCATAAGCTCGTGTGAACAAGGAATCTAGGAAGGTATTTTCAGAAGAGTCATCAGAGACGTTATTCTCTCCATCCAATGGAGCATTGTTCAAATCTGGATGAGCACATCTGATGTGCCTCAACAGGCCTTCCTTCTTGTAGCTTCCACCACAGTGAGGACAATAAACGCGATCAATACCTAAGTGTTTGTGAACTTATTGATATTGTAGATAATGACATCTTGAAACATTTACTTTGTCATTATTTTCTAAAACAAAATGATTAAAGTTAATGTGATTGATAAAAGAACAGAGGGAAGTGGAAGAAAGTAAAATAACTTTTAATAAAATGATGTGAAAGTTTTCGAATTATTTTCCAAATTTTCAGGAGCACACGATTTAAATGATGCTTCCTTGAAAGGTGGTTCGTATGTTCCATGTAAACGAACTCACCAACGATTTCCTCTTTGTTCATAATCTAGCGCAATAGTAAATTAAAGTTTTTATAGTCACGGGAACTCGGAATTTCGGAGACTCGATGACCGACCCTGATTTGAATGCTGATTTATTCTATTTTTCTACTCATTTTATCTTAACATCTTCACTGGATTTTTCTTCAAAATAAGAACGAAAATTTTTGGTATCATTAAGACTCGAAGATTGACCCTGGTTTGAAGACTTTGTAAATGAAAATTGGCATTTTTTTCATTAATTTTACCCTAAAAAAATTTGAACACGGGAAGTGCCTCATAATTTTGATGAGTCAATCAGTGAGAAGGTTGAAAAATACGTAAATTGAATACGACCCAATGCTTCCTCGTGAATAGTTCACATTGTACCTAATACCTATATACACGTGGCAATAAAATTTATCGCCTTTCCATTATCGTTATATTCTCTGAGGTATTTCTTACTTTATCACATGTAGGTATCTCCAAAACTTCTTAGCCGATTCTCTTCAAATTTCTACATTTTAGATTCTACAAAAACTTAAGTACCGGTAAGTTAAAGACCTTATTTTTTTACGTTTTTATAGATTTTTTTGGATCCTCATCAGAGGTCAACCATATTTTTTATTCAGTAACAATAAATTACAAAATATTCGATTTTAAAATGGGTCAACCTGAATTTTATTTGATAATTTTACTTCGAAATGGTTTTTGAGTATTTTTTTAAACTAAAATATTACATACAGGGTAGGGGTTTTTACCATTTTTTTCTAATTCTCGAATAACTTGATTTCGTTTATTTTTTCGATAACATGTTGCGTAGAGTAGGGACACCCGGTAGGTAGCTTGGAGCTCCACGTTCATCGCCCGAAACTGCACCAACAATCTCTCAACAAGTGAGGCCTTCGAGCTCGAGGCAGTATTCTCCAAACCAAGTGAGTAGATAGTCGATTCTTCTTTCTCTCTCTCTTTGCTGTAATCTAGACCGCTATCAAAGGAAAATTACGCTTTCCCGTGGGCATCCCTTTACAGTCCTGTGCCCTCCAAAGCTACCGTACATAACAAGAAAAGAAAGTGTTTGTGTAAAGAAAACACGCACTTTCAATTAGCAGCAATTTTTTTTATACAGGGTCGTTCATAAGTGAAATAATGATTTTTTTTAAAACCCGAGTGTTTTTAAAATTTTCATTAGGAATTAATAAATTTTCATTAGGAATTTTTGCTGCCAATTGAAAGTGCGTGTTTTTTATTACACAAACAGTTTCTATTCTTGTTATCGAAGAAATTAAACGAAATCAAGTTACTGGAGATTTAGAAAAAAAATGGTAAAAAAACCCACCCTGTATTTAATATTTTAGTTTAAAAAAGTTCTCAGAAATTATTTAGAAGTAAAGTTATCAAATGAAATTCAGGTCGATCCATTTAAAAATCGAAAGTTGACACCTCAATCTCTGACTTTTGAACCACCCTGTATATATATAATATATTTATGAAAAATCATGACTGAAACCCCATAATTAGGACATGTACCCTTAGATTTTTTATTTTTCAAAAACTCCTTCAGGGGCCCAGTAATTTACATAAAAAATGCGCTTTTTCATCTTTTCATCACTGTTTCGGGTGGCTGAAAATTAATATAGAGGTTAACTCTATGCTGTAGATGTGCAATAAGAAAGGATTTTATTATATTCCAACTGGGGCGCCAGCCGCGCGGAAAAGGGCGACTCCTAAAAATTGTATGGGCGACACAATTTTTTTTATACGTTTTTCGACATTTTTTCTCGAAATTTGTCGCGACGACCTATCAACTCAAAGCGAGAAAGTTTTAGGCAAGGGTTTGAGCTTTCAATTGACACATCGATCGCGAATTTCTGATGAGCTGTTCTTGAGCTACGCCAGGTAAGGTAAAAAAATGGATGGGTAACACGAATATTCACGTTTTTTGACCTAAATGACATTTTTTCTCGAAATTTGAAGTGACGACCTATCAACTCAGAGTGAGAAAGTTTTAAACAAGGGTCTGAGCTTTCATTTCACATATCGATCGCAAAATTCTAATGAGCCGTTCTTGAGCTACGCCGAGTAAGGACAAAATATTTAAGTTTTTCTTACAGGGTTAATATACCTATACACAATAATACGTACCTAATAGGTAGGTACACTCCTATTTAGGTATAGGTATCACTTGGTAACGTGCGAACTATTTTGATTGTCTTGGCAGGTCGGAGCGCCACCGCGCTCCTTAATAAATTCTGGCTATAATTCAATACTTCGCTTCAAGTATTGAAGACCTTAGGAACCGAAACTAATATGACTGTACGTACTTCAATATTTTTCTCAATACTAAGCGTATTGCGTGTCGAACCAAGTTCACTAGGATATTAATCTCTGAATAACTTCACGGAAGCAAAAAATTCATACAATTCAACAACAACAAAAATATTCAAGATATTAGATCTATATACAATCTACAATACTTAATAATGCGAAATATAACTATACATGTACAAATTTACGCTGTAGGTACATTGACTCATTTATGGGAGAAGAGATCTGACCCTCTCAGTACAGCTTCGCGTACATAGGTTTTAGTTGAATTTCATAAACAAAAACTTTGCTAAGTCATCAAGATACTCAACGCTAATCCTAAAAATAAATCGAAAGTAATTTGGCACGTATTAAATGAAAATACAGGTCGCTCTGACAAAAAAGGAAAAAAGACATATCTGAATTACGGGTGAATGACCAGAAGAACAGACCCAGTCGAAATAGCCAATGGGTTGAACACATTTCTTCAAACGGTGGCTCTCTCGGATCAAAATGACCTATCGTTGGAAAACCCGATTTTCTTTATGCCTAATATCGTGGCAGCAGAAAACTTCACCTAATCACCATCATCTGTCAATGAGGTATTGAAAATTTCAAAAACATTGAAGAACACCAGATCCACAGGATTGGATGATATACCTGTAGGTATAATAAAAGAAAATATGGTAATACTTGCTCCTCCCTTAGTCAACGTTTTCAATTAAACATTTAAATCCGGAACTCTCTTCAAAAAAGGTGATACTTTTGATCCGAGAAACTACCGACCTATTGAACTGCTACCTGTTTTTTTCCAAACTGCTTGAGAAATTGGTAAAAAGTAGACTCCTTGGTTACTTACAAAGACACCATCTTTTGGTTAATGAGCCGTTCGGATTCAAACCAAATACATCCACAACTGATGCAGTGTCTAACTTTCTGGTACATCTCTATAAAGGCCTAGCACAAAATAAGCAAACAATCGGTGCCTTCGGTGCCTTTTGTGACCTAACAAAGGCGTTCGAAAGCTTTCATATTTCTCTATTTCTCAAAAACTTGAAATCTGCGGCATCAGAGAAAAATCTCTACAGTGGTTTGATACCTACCTGACTCATAGACAGCAGTATGCGACACTTAGCAAAGAGGAGAACGGCGAAAAAAACCATTATGAATCTGAGAATGTTGAGGTGTTGTCGGGAATTCCAACCGGGAGTATCTTGGGGCCTTTGCTGTTCTTACTTTATATAAACGACTTGGTTATTACATTAACTGATCTCTTACTACCACTATACGCCGACGACACCTCAATATTAGTCACCTCAGACGACCAATGTTCTCTTCTTCATAAATGTCACGAAATAATGTCTAAACTATACAATTGGTTCCGAGCAAACAAATTGAACCTAAATAACAAAACAACATTTCTCAAGTGGCAAGCATCCAAATGAATTAATAACAACCGGGTCACTAATCGTAAATCAAGTACAGGAAACCAAAATTTTAGGAATAATCATAAATGAAAATTTAAATTGGAAACCCCACATAGCACAGCTTGCTAAAAAAAACTAAATTTAGCAATATATGCTATAAGATCCACTAGATACAACATTTTATTTATTTATTTATTTTATTTTATTTAACATTGATGTTGAATCTGCTATTATAGCGTATCACTCCCTTTTCATGAGTTTAGTCGGCTATGGTATAGAATTCTGGGGAAATGATCATGACCTGACTAAGATTTTTGTCTTGCAGAAGCGTGAATTAAGAGCTATATACACTCAGGGTCCGCCAAATAAAAAATAGCCACTCGAAATATCTATAGAACGGATTAAAAAAAATTAAATGCTATGACACGTGTACAATTATATCGAGGGAGAAAACTTTTCTACCACAAAAAAAACTACCGTTAAAAAATGGGCCAAGTTCCAGAACTCCTATCCAAAAAGGTTTCGCCAATGAATGCAATGATATCTTGTTTACGGCCAAGTTATCTTGGTAGTAAACTATTTCTTTTATTAAAACCCTTTTTTTGAGTTCCTTATTTTGTATGTTTTTAACTGCAAAACTATCCTCTAACTTGGCAGTTTCGCTCCTTGTGATGGTTATATTGTCATTTTGTACCTTGATATTGACGTTTTTGATATCAGTTCTTTTTAATTATTCCAAAGCTTGACGACTATTTTTACACGAAGTGTTTTTTGGGGGATATCACTACTTTTTGATTTAATTGATTTTCCTCAATCAGTGATGCAAAAAGGGCGTAAATCGACTTACGCCCTTTTTCCATCAAGCCCCACAAACAAAAAAGAAACTTTAGAAAGATGTTGAGAGAAAATTTTATAGTACTTTCAAAATTGAATTATAGCCTTTTTTCTTGTAAAAGGCTATAACTCAATTTTGGTCCAGTGAAATACTTTGGTTATGCCAAAATATTAATTCCTATAATAAGGACATTTGATAAATACCACAATCGCAGCTCCAAGATAACCAGAAAAAAAAAAAGAAAAAAGAAATACGGTTTTCTTTTAAAAGACTATATCTCCTATCCTATACATAATAAATACGTGAATCTATAAAAGGTATGCAGAGATGAAAATTCCCTATTCAAAAACGTAGCTCACGTCCTTCCACGATAAGCACACGTTGCTATACCCTTGACAGAAAATTGGTCTGAAAAAAAAAAAAAACCGTATGAATAATTTCATGAAATTCAAGATTTTCGGCGTGGCCAGTAAACGACTTTAACTGTACGTTGGAACCTCGCGCTTTCGTGAAACACAGTCTATTTTCGCGTCTCATTACGAATTTGAAATAAAAATTGATAAAAGTTAGCGGGAAGTGGGCGAAAACAATAAAACAAAATACATATTAACTCTGTTTCGTGTTAATCTATATTGGCTGGCGCTATTTGATTTTTTTTTTTTTAAAACATTGCAAAAGTGGCCCTAAATCTACTTCAGATGGACCAATGTGTCCCAAAAACTAAGGGGGGAAAAATCAATTTCTCAACATTACACCAATTTCTAATTGAAGCATGCTTTAGAGAGATAATATTTCATAAACAGACAAACTAAAAGATACAAATTATTTGCAATTGTCGAGTTGAAACTAGTCGAGTTTGTTGGGTCAAATGTCAATTAAGAAGGAGCATGGATTGATGGAGAGGAACGCGCGAACCAATATAAATGAATACTGGACTTTTTGAAGAGAGACATGAATCTGAAAACAATTAATTAGAGTTACTAAGAAGTTATGAGTGTTATGACGGTCTAACAATCAGTCAAGGTCCAATCCAACAGTGCTGGATCTAGGGTAAGACTTTTAAGTGGACATAATCAAATTAACCGTCGGTATAGGGTACAGGGGGAGCAAAACCACATTACAGGATTAAAGTTAAGCTAAGGTAGACATGACATCAGAGGCATGGCCGAAGTTAAGGACTGCTGACCAGACTCGTTTCCTCACTTGGTTCGAAAATTCGTCGCACGAGAAAGCCCCGAGTCTGGACAGCAGTCCAGCGCGGGGAAAGGCTATGCCGCTTGGTAAAACACTCGACTACGGTGCAGGCTTCTTCCTACCTAGTAGATATAAGACGTAGACAGACCACGATATAAGACGGAAATCTCGGCCAAAATACTTCGATTCGTTGCACCAGAAATCCTTGAGTCTGGTCGGTAGTCCACAACTTCGGCCATGCCTCTCATGACATTTTGAGAAGTATGATCGATTCCGGGCGCGTTTCGACTAGGGTCAGATATTACTGTTTCGGCTGTAGAAGCATATAATGGCGGAACCTTCGACTCTCACCTGAAACGTCCATCCCATTAAAATCATAAGTTCCTAGGAACATCTTGTAATTAAAAATTACTAGAGTAATTAAAAATTCAAATCAGGAACATCTAGAAGTTCCCAAGAGCTCTAGGAAAAACTAATTGCAAGGAACTTCGCGATGTTCTAGAAGTTCCAGATATCGGGAAGTCCCTGCAATATATTTTATACACTTATAACTACAGAGTGTTCATAAAGCTCAGCAACAGTTGATCAACATTTGAACGGTTAAACTTAGGATGTTGACCGAAGTATGTTCATATAGTAGGTACGTTTTTAACTTATTTGAAATCTCAAGGACATGGAGCAGCCCCCAAGGGAGTCAATTTTAAAATCTTACAAGACCTTCCATCACGTTGGTTCTTTCTTTCTTAGTCGCTTAACAATTTAACTCCCAAAATGGCGGACTCCGAAATAAATATTAAAAAACAGTAGTACTTCAATACAGGGTAAAATATATATATATTTTTTTAATTTTCCAGCTCTGAATCATTCAAAATTTATTTAGCTATTGTTGGACTTTATGGACACACTGTATGTACGAGTATTTTAAGACACCAACATATTTATGAAGAATGGTTTCTGACAGCAAAAGATTAACTTAGGGAAGAAATTAAACTCTTTATACGATGTTTTAAAATACCATATAATTTTGTAGGTATTCTGAATGAGGTGGTACATTTTGCATTATGCAAAAGTCATAGATAAGTAAAGCCTTTTTTTTCGACAGCATCTCGAAGCCATAATAAATACTCTATGCATGTAAATAAAATATAGTCCAATCGGTGTATTAATTATCATAATTAAGTATTATCTCAAACCTTATCAAACACGCAAGAGCATTGCACTTATTGAATTATTGCGTGTTAATGGAGATACAATAATATTAGTATTATTAGTATGTAAATAAAACACTCGTAGTGATCCGCAGCGGTTTCAAGAGGCTTGAGTTACATCACGAAGAACATTTTTATTTTTACGCTCTTCACCGACAGCAAAATGGGAGGAACACGAATTGTCACCGATCATAATAATTTGAATATACCTAGTAATCCTAGTATAAATTTTAAACCTAACCTAAAACTACCTAAGTAGGTAAAAGAGTTGCACTATCATGTCCCAACATGTTTAACGAACTCTTCCTAGTTCCTTGACCTAGCGCCTTGAAATTGTTGCCTACGCCAAATACAATGAATAAACCCTTACTTATGCCAAGGATCAACATGATAGGGCAGATTATTATTGAACACAAAGACAGCTATGCTTCTTCTCTGTCGGAGGAGTTAATAAAAAAACAACAGGAGAAAGTGTTCCTGCAGTGGGCCATGAGTTCATGATGTAATCCACTTGTAGGTACCATGGACATTAGAACATAAACTCAATATCAAACCTATTACTGCTGAGAGAGGACCTACTTTGCGAGGGTCTATATGGATTTCGGTGTCACCGGAATTCTACAGGTTGCACATGCACAAGCACACTGCACAGTGTATCAAGAGCAAAGTTTTAGAGTGAGACACACTGTATAAGTAGGTACGTACTTCCTTTACGAGGTAAATGTCCTGCCTGTAATCCGAGTCATACTGGCTCAAGGTGATTCTGTAAATAATTCAATATTAGTACGGCTTATTCTTTATTTTTATTGTTAAAAACTAAGAAGATTTTTCTTTTTTCTGTGTCTCTGTCTTTTCTTCTCCCATCAATAGAACGTTTCCCCTGTTGGCAAGTATTTCGTACCTAATGGCTATCAGGGCTACTTAATTCCTGTGAATAAATAGCCTCTAGGATACCATTAACTGTTCGGTTGGACCATGGTCCAGAGGGTAAGTGACCCGGGTTCGATCCCCGGTTGGGTACGTAGAAAATCTCATACTTTGTGATAAATTGCTTGTATGAGTGAACGACCAGCGGCGGCATCATCAGAGTAAAATTAAAATGTGATTTTTAGTATTGATGTAGGACCTCCAAAAGTTGTGGAGAGGCTCTTGTTTTACGACAAGAAGATTCATAATACCTACTCCAAATAAAATTAAATCACTTTATCTATTCAAATGATTTAAGAAACACCTTAAGTCATACTCATTAGCAGGGTCCGCAATTGCCATTATGTCATGACATCATACCTGTTTTTTTTCTTCTTTTTTCCATATTTTGCCCTTTTTTGGCAAAACGTCGTTTTGACTGAAGAGAATCCAATGAAAGGAAATTAACTTTTGAAAAAAATTAAAGAATAATCAAAGTCAGATTTAAGTTCAACATGACAACATGTAAAAAAAGTAGGTAGATATAAAATTGATTATTACACACTGTCTATTAAAAAAAAAACTTTCGTTCTATTTTATTACAATAACAGTCTAACAACCTCACCAAGACAGGAATAATGGAGTGTTTGGAGCTCACATAGTCGAGTGGGAGAGCTCATATGTGAGAAAACTGCCACTTTAAAGAAAGCAAAAAAATCCTTATATTTTAATTTTTTCCTTTCTGCCACTGGTCGCAGCTCACATTAAAGCAGCAGCTACTCACGAGGTGTGAGTGGACCCCGGCCATCTTAGTAGAGAGCAGGAAAAATACTGCCCTACTGAGGATCGAATGTAGGACACTCGTAGCTTCTATTTCTACTGACTTTTCTTCTGTTTACTTGGAATCTGATGTCAATGATAAACTGAATTATTTTTATAATATTATTTTATCTCTTCACAATAAATTCATTCCTCTGAAGCTGGTTACGGTTGGTGGTCCTAAAAAAAGGCATGGATCACGAAAGGAATCGCTAAATCGAGTGCCCGCAAACGTGAATTATTTCGCGCCTGTAAAACTTCTCCAGATCCGTTCCTTCACACCTACTACCGAAGTTACTCTCGTATATTACAGAATGTTGCGTGTACCGCTAAGAGGCTTGATAAACTTAATCGTATTAATAAATCCCCACATCACAAGAAGTGTACAACAATATGGAACATCTTGAAGTCATTTAGTAAGGCTAATTCCAAGAAACATCATGAATGCAAACTTCTTGAGGGTGGTATAGAGATTAACAATTTGTAAGAGGTTTTTTTTTTATAGTTAGATCTTTTTACCCTCTCAGAACTAATATATAAGCTAAAATAAATATTGTAACCAATAGACATGTTAAAAAAAAAAAAAAAAATGTTATGCTTGGTAAAATACTTAGTTGAAGGGACAAGCTTGTGAAATTGTTATTTAAAAAAAAAAAAAAAAAAAAAAATTGTTTGAAAAAAAAAAAAGAGATTAACGATCCTGTCAACTATTGTATGCTGTATCAATGACAACCAAGACATAAATATGTAGTCTATTAACTTTTTAATAAAAGATAAGGTTTATAGGCTTATTGAATAAAATACGAGGTTTGGCTATTAAGTTCGTAGACTCTTTCCATAAAACGATGTGTGTTTAACATACCCAACTTTAGTAGTTATCCCCTTCAATGTACTCCCCTCCTCTATCACTACAACGTTCTAAGCAAATTTTCCATTGATCGAAACAGTGGTGGAGGTCATTTTGTGTGAGGCCTTTCAAGACTTTTGCCGGTTTTTTCTTAACGTCATTTACGCTGTCAAATCTGGTACCTTTCAGGGTAGATTTGATTTTTGGGAATAAGTAAAAGTCGCACGGGGCCAGGTCAGGTGAGTAAGGAGGGTGTTCCAACACTGGGATGTTGTACTTGGACAGGAACCTCTTCACAAAGAAGGCACTGTGGACTGGCGCGTGGCACCATTTTTGCGCAAACTTTTGTCATGTTGAAATTTTCGTGCAAAATTTGTGTCACACATTATCTATTAATTTTAAGTGTATCAGCCATTAGTCCTAGAGTTAATCTACGGTCGGAACGAATCATAACACCAATTTTTTCAATGTTTTCGTCAGTTTTTGAGGTTTTGGGGCGAACAGGACGTGGATCATCCTCAACATCTTCCTGACCACCTTAAAACCGTTAAACCACTTATAAAGCGTTGATCTTTTCAAACATGACTCCTGGTACACTGTCTTTAACAAAGAAAAAGTTTTACCAACAAGTTTTACCTAAACTTCAATAATCACTCGTTGCTCAACGTTTTGTATCAATCATAATTCCGGCAAAATTAAAAAAGGTGTCTTGCGCGTCGGGCTATCACAACAGAACTAATTACAGTACAGGCATGTGACAGCTATCAATCAAAACACAAGACTTGAAGCTTTCTAAACATGTTCATCATATCTTCCTAGCATGGACAGCTTTTGCGTAGCGGCTCGCGTCTACGAACTTAATAGCCAAACCTCGTATAAAAAAATTACGTTGTTTTGATAAGTTTTCCATTTAACCGAACACATGTGACTTAATACAAAGAAAAACATCAACTCGAAAAAATTAATCTGATAAAGACCCAGTGTCCAAAATTTTGGACAATGTTTGGTGCTGTGGTACAAATTCTAGTTTTATAACCTGGTTAAACTATCATTCAAAACCTCAAAATAAGCTCAATAACAGAAAAAATATAAAGAAAAAGAACTATGTTGATAGATAATACAAAAATACGTTACCAGTAATGTCCTCCTCTCTAAATTTTGACTTGTCTTTGAATTATTTGATCTATCAGAAAATATATTTTGAAAATTTTAAAAATTCCCGCTGATATTCAATAACAACAGTTTCACCAACAGAAAAAAATAATTTTTATTCCAAAAGATCGATCCTAACTTACCCTAGGAAACCATTATTGCAACAACACAAAATGTCCAAAATTTTGGACGTGGGCGTTTAAGCATACAAACCACTCAGCAGCTCTGGGCTTTTAGGCTTACAAAAGAAATGTCCAAAATTTTGGACACTGGGCCTTTAAGCTTACATAACACAAAAAGTGCTTGGGCCTTTAGAGGATATTGGATACCTGCCCATACAGTGTTCAGGATTTTGTGCATACACTATGACGTGTCCAAAATTCTGTTATCAGTATCTCCCTCCCTTTATCTCTACATTCCTTTTTCTCTATGTCTCTTCCTATATCTCTCTTTTTTAGCAACCATATCTTCATGTATATGCATTGAGCACTTTCTTATCTTCCTCTGTATCTTTTTTTCCATGTCTTTTCCAGCATCTACAGTCTACACTATTTCTTCATATCCATTTAAGTAGGTATGAGAGTAATAATTCCTCATCAATTTCATTTCATGACTGTCTGCTCCTATAAACTCTTGATTTTTCCACTTGGGATTCTTATACATAGAGCATTAAGTTTTTTTTTGTTTTGTTGTTGTCTAAATTAAAATATAATTATTCTTATGCGTAATTGTGTACATACGTGTTGTATAAATATGCACCGATAAAATACGTTTCATTACATTGCACCTTGCGTGCAAGCCTAGTGCGCTACCCCCTTGGCCATGGTGACTACTTATTATGAAAACTCTCTGTCAACTGGATATCTCAAAGATATTATACGATTATTATTACGACTATGATTGTGTCAATTATCATCGATTTTCGTTGGGAATTCAGGCACTCACTTAGGTTGTTGCTACTAATGATAGAACAACTCTTGACAACCTGACGCTAACACATAAAGACTAATTTCTAAAATTAATGCATCCAGATATTCAATAATTAAACTCAGATACACGAAAGGTGTCAATGGTTGTGTCATAACTAATGGTTGACACTGACTCTCATAGAAGTTCCCTGATTCTGAACCCGTGTAGTAATGAGACCTTCCGTCTAGACGTCGCGCGTCGAGAGTCCAGAATCCAGGGCGATATTAGAATCCTACTGATAAATAATTAGGGTCGGCTTTTAATCTACATCAGTTTAGATTTGATTTTAAACATCAGAGGCAAAATTTCATTCTTTTTGGATCACAGAACCAAAATATTTGAATTTGCTACATTTGGGTAGGTTCTGTCTATTCAAGATTACGACTATCGGATGATTACGACTGATCCACCAAAGAATAAATAAATATATTTGATTTTAGTCTTAAAGGACGATCTTCAATTCATTTCCCTCCAGAATGTCTCTACATTTCTCCAAGACACTTTTCAAGTTGTTCTTATCGTCTGAAATCAATGCCACATCGTCAGCGAATAACAATATTACTTCCGATGAATTTCTAATATTAGATATCGGAGCTATTGTGGTCGTTTTTGTAAAAAAAATATTTTTTTGCTCCGATTTCAATTTTTTTCATGTTTCTGGATTTTTCATAACCTGCTGAGCAACTTTAATTTTGTGTCAATCTGTCGGTCTTTCTGTGTGTCTGTTAAAAATATTCCTTGTAACGCGCAAATCTCCGAATCTACTGAAGGGATTTCGATGAAATTTTGTACATAATATAGGAAACAAATTTGAATAAAATCGGTTCAGCAGTTTTGGAGATATAGGTGATTTAGTAAAAAATCTCAAAATTGCCACATGTATACAATGTGAGCCAATCACGAGGAAGTATTGTGTCCACAAGTGGCAGTGTATTTTTCTGAGGCCTTCCATTTCGTCTTTTGTTAGATAGTTTATTATTATTATTATTATCAATAATAAAGGAGATAGCACTGATCCTTGATGGACGCCTACCTTGACCATGAACTCACTTGACGTTCCAGAGATGCATCTGATTTGCTTTGAAGGGTTGGTATACGACTATACGTACATTCTTGAATGATATCTTGAATACTGATAACATTAGTACCATCATTTTTATATCTACCTACAAGATCTCTAGGTATACGGCCAAAAGCTTTTTCGAGGTCTATGAAGATTGTTTGGAGGTTCTTTTTGACAAGAGTTTGTATGGCAACAGTAGTTGATGTGCGACAAATTTGCTTTATCTAGTTTTTACAGTTCTCTCATAGATTTTAACTGTGTGGTACATGAGATTAATACCACGATAATTTCCACTCGTTGTGACTCTTTCAAGAGTCAGTCACCTTTGTTTTTGAAAAAAGGAAGGTTGAAACTTTTTCTGAAGCTATCCGGCATTTGTGTTTGTTATTTTATCAAGCAGATGATAATATAGCCATTGTTTTCCGGAGTCTAAACACTCCTTCCGAATCTCTCTACAGGGTGGACCAAAAAAACGTTTACACCCGTTAATGGTAGATTACTGACGACATTTCTAGGACGGATCTGCAATCCGTTTTTTCGGATTCGCCTTTATAACTGCACAAAGTGATTTTTTGCAACTTTCTGAAAAAGTCCGACTTTGGCTTATTCTTCAGGTCAGAACTTTTTTCCTGTTTAAGATGAGTTGATTCTGAACAATTCTGCAGAAAGCCAACAAAATTTCGATGTTTCTAGCTGCACTACTTTGTTTTTTACGGTTTGATTTGGCATCTTTTTTGACACCTGAATAGAAAAAAAGTTCGCATGTAAATTTTTTACACTTTGAAACACTCAAGATTTGCCTGAGCAAATTTTGGCACAGACATGGGCAAGTTTGATAAAAGTTGGCGGCTAACCCAAGGATGCTAAAAAATAATTTTACGATTTTTTATCACGTGGTCTTCTGGGTAAACAAACCAGGTAAGTCTCAAAAAATGATGTTCAAAATCTTAAAAGTGTTGACCGTGTAGGGTCGTCTTGTACTCAAAGAGTAATTAGCTATTTATGTCTGATAATTATTTTCCTTGGAATTAATTAAAGGCCAGTCAAATGAATGATTGTTTGTTTCTCGATGATAGTTTTCAAGCATATTTTTCTGCATTCTATGAAATTTTATCTTTAAACTTCTTGAGTTTTTTTAGTACAAGTTACATAATTGTTATTATTCGGATGCTGAAATGGCAGATACGCATTTAGCATATGGAGTTGCCAACAGGAACATTTGGGATCACGTGAAAAACATAGTTTACGAAATCTGGTAGCAAGAATCCTGTTGGCATTCGATGACCTGACAGAAAAACCTGGAATCTTCCGCAACATTCGACGGAACATGATGAAGAGGTTCAACCTTTGCATCCAAGAAGGTGGACGCCACTTCCAACAGTTCCTCTAAGGGAATTGAGAAGGGAGAGAGAGAGAGAGAGAGAGAGAGAGAGAGAGAGAGAGAGAGAGAGAAGAGAGAGAGAGAGAGAGAGGCAGATAGCGAAAAAGAGATAGAGAGAGAAAGGCAAGAAGGTTCTGAGTTAGAACTAAGGTACTAAAGTCACCATTGGTTTCAAAAATTTGTGTGAGGAGAATCCATAGTGTGTACTATGGATAAAAAATGGCAACAGTCTTTTTTATTTTGTAGTCATGAATTTTTTGCTGGCTCTGGCGTTCGGACCGGGTGGACTAGCTTACCACTGAGCTAATCGTGCGCGTCTAATCGTTTCTCATTGAACATACTAACACAAAATGTTTTTTTAAATACCTTTTTGTTTATATCAAAATAGTATAAAACATAATAAAGACTGCAAAAGTTTATTAATTTTACAAAATATTATCTTGTTCTTTTCAAGACTTCTATTAAGAGTTGGAAATCGGTAAATATTTTGTTATTTAATTAGTATTGTTTATGATAGAAGAACCTACCTACATATTTACCTGGATTTATTTCATAAATTCTATTTTCGTTTGGAAAATTCGCTAGTTTTTTTTTCTCTCGTAGGAAAGCATAAGAAAACCATCATTACATTATCAAGGCAGTCTCTCAGGGGCTTACATGAATAATAATTATGTGTATTGTGATACCAATAGTATCTGATATAACTCAATTTACAGATGGTATTACCACCAAAAAAACCATAAGTTGTTGGTGTTACAACAGGTCAGATACAGGTATGAATAAAATATTCCATCAGATTTTTTTGATAATTAAAATAATATTGACCGTCGAGAATTGAACTTCGGTCATGCGACCAACAGTCTTAGCACTACCACATCTTGCTAACACCACTGACAATCTGAGAAGCACAAAATTTATCATTTGAATTTTCCTAAACTGGCTGATGAAGGCATGTGAGACCGCGGTATTCAAAAAAAGCAATGTAAACAATTTTTGTAAACAATACAAGACGCCCTTACACAGTCTACAGCTAGAAAACTCTTAGGATTTTTGAAGAGTTTTTGGCAAACATCTAATAATTTTTCCCAGAAGATCACGTGATAAAAAATCGTAAAATTATTTTTTAGCATCCTCGGGGCGGCCGCCAACTTTTATCAAACTTGCCCATGTCTGTGCCAAAATTTGTTCGGACAAATGTCGAGTGTTTTATTTAGTAAAAAAAAATTTTTGGGTGTTTTTTTCTGTTCAGGTGTAAAAAAATATGACAAACCAAATCGTAAAAAACAAAGTAGTGTAGCTAGAAACATCGAAATTTTGTTGGCTTTCTGCAAAATTGTTCAGAATCAACTCATCTTAAACAGGAAAAAAGTACTGACCTGAAGAATAAACCAAAGTCGGACTTTTTCGGAAAGTTGCAAAAAATCACTTTGTGCAGTTACGAAGGCGAATCCGAAAAAACGGATTGCAGATCCGGCCTGGAAATGTCCTCAGTAATCTACCATTAACGGGTGTAAACGTTTTTTTTGGTCCACCCTGTATATAAGGGTTGGGTGAAATCTGTATAATTATATTTTACTATGTTGTTTATCTTTTTCTTGTTTATATTGATATCAATTTTGTATTTGATTTTTTATCATTATTTGTTTATACATAATAATGTCCCAATGAAGAATTTAATAATAATAATAATAATAATAACTCCAGAAATTCCCAGAAATTTGCATGGTACTGATGCCAGTCATATTACACCGCAGTCTAGCCAAATTTAACCTTTACCGGATATACACTACACGCCTGCTCTTCTTGTCTGGACCATCATGTTACAGAACTGGTTTTTGAGATAACTTCCAAAATGAACTTGGGCTTCAAGTTTGACTAGACTTGAACCATAGTTATGAAATCATGAACTATTTACAGGGTGTTTCAAAAGTGATTTTTTTCTTCTTCAATTTTTGCATAGCAAAGATAGGAAGTAGGTAATCAACGGCATCGAATAGACAGAGAATATAGAGGTCACTATTGTAGTATGGTATTCAGACTTCTTTAGTAAATCATCATAAATCATAAAGTTTACCTTAACAAGTTTTTGCGCATGCACAACATTAGCTGCTACCTACGTTTGACGAAATTTCGTTTTCTTTCACGAGAGAAATTGAAAAAAACCAAGTTATTATTTTTGGAATTAAAAAAAAAAATCTATTGTGAGACACACTTACCGGTAAAGTACTCCTGCATGGAGACACATAGTATTGAGTGACGCTTACCTGTAAAGTACTCCTGCATGGAGACACGTAGTATTGAGTGACGCTTACCTGTAAAGTACTCCTGCATGGAGACACGTAGTATTCAGGACGCTTACCTGTAAAGTACTCCTGCATGGAGACACATAGTATTCAGGACGCTTACCTGTAAAGTACTCCTGCATGGAGACACATAGTATTCAGTGACTCTTACCGGTAAAGTAGTCCTGCATGGAGACACACAGTATTCAGTGACTCTTACCGGTAAAGTAGTCCTGCATGGAGACACATAGTATTCAGGACGCTTACCTGTAAAGTACTCCTGCATGGAGACACATAGTATTCAGGACGCTTACCTGTAAAGTACTCCTGCATGGAGACACATAGTATTCAGTGACTCTTACCGGTAAAGTAGTCCTGCATGGAGACACATAGTATTCAGTGACTCTTACCGGTAAAGTAGTCCTGCATGGAGACACACAGTATTCAGTGACTCTTACCGGTAAAGTAGTCCTGCATGGAGACACATAGTATTCAGTGACTCTTACCGGTAAAGTAGTCCTGCATGGAGACACATAGTATTCAGGACGCTTACCTGTAAAGTACTCCTGCATGGAGGGCACATGCTCCGAGATGCAGCGTATGGAGACATTGGACACTAAAGGGGGAAGGAGGGCTGGTGGGGAGGTGCTTATGTGACGGTAAACATTTCTGCCGTCCTCAACGTCCAACAGCTCTAGACTGCTGTCTGTGTCCATGCTTTCTCAACTGAGAACTACTACAGCGGACAGCCGTCTATTGAACAAATGTATAATAATTGCAACTGTGGTTAATTGAACTTATTTTAGCTGAACGTTTAGTTAAGTTTAGCTTAAGAGGTAATCAAATGAATTCATGGTGTAAAGAAATTTGCCACATTTTTATCAACAAAAATCTATTGAACGGAATTTTCCATCAAAAGTGTCCGTTACCAACCAAGTGATAAAAACACGTGAATTTGGATTTTCTGGCCCAATCCAGGCTGCGAGGTAGATGTACAATTTTTTTAGTAGCTTTCTAAGATCAGGGAAAGTAAATAATAGGTATTTAGCAGCACCGACGTTCCTAATTGCATAATATACCCTCTCCTCAAGAGGCTCAGTGTGTTTACCCAAATTGTTTCGGATCAGAACTACCTATCTGAAGGTTTTTGTTTTTTTTTATCATCAAAAACACAAGTTTTCCATTAATGAAGATAACGCTCATAGATAAACCTCCTAGTGGTAACCAGATGTTTGTCTTTCATCTAGAAAGGAGTAAAATAAATTATAAACCCCGAATTGTCTATTTAATAAGATTTAATTTTTTTGTACGAGTAAAGTAGGCACTGTCGCAAAATTATACTAACTGTAGGATATTTTGTCTTCTCTTGTGCTGGTCGAATCGTAGCACCAATACTTATAGGTAGGTACGGTACTGCTTTATGCAGTTTATTCACAAGAAGAAAATTATTTTTTGAACTGCCCATTTTTGTGTTGACATGAGAGGATTTCGACATTCATCTGTTTTAACGTTCTGAATAATAGCCTCCACTCGCAACCAGTCTGGGTTGGGCCGGCATTGCCGACGTGGTCTTTGCTTAAGAGGTAACATAAAAATTGTTGAAAAATTTTGCCAAACCTAGAGTTAAAACTCATACCACCGCAATAGATCCGAAGTTATACGTTTCAAGTTTGCAACATTTAAATCATGCGAAAATTCATCATAATTGCACGTTAATATTTTATAGAATAGAGAATAGAATAGAATAAGAATATAATTGTATTTTTCAATAAGAGTTTACAATAGAGGTTGGGATGCAGGTTAGTTAAACATAATTCTAAAATTACATAATAAATTTAAAAAAAAGAACAATTACTACATGCTATTATTTTGCACTGCCACATAATTTTTTCCCCCATGTTAATATTTAATATAGTGACTGGTAAACCGCAGGAGACGGGTTCAAATCTTGCTAAGTAAGGATTTTTTCTTTTTTAAAATTTCGCAGCCCTTATTATATTGGATTACTTCGTCATTGAAAAAAGCAACCATAATTTTAGACATTTGTTTTTTTCAACCCATGTAAAATTTTACACGGAGACATTTTAGAATTCCTGTCCAAATCATACGAAATGTATAAAGAGATATATTATGTCGACTCAGACATAGCTTGTTTTTGTAATTTAGTCGTGTAAATTTTAACGAGGGTTGAAAAAAGAGTCAAAAATTATGGTCGCTTTATTTCACTGTCGAATAATTGGCACATGTACCTATGATGGGAAAATAGATGAGGTAAGGAACTCAACTCAAACAGTTGTCTAGTAAGAGGTGCTGCCGGAATTCAAAATATTTAGATCGCGATGCACACAAAGTCGTCATATTATTATCTACTACACACTACCTATTGTCTGTCTACTGTCTAATGTTCGAGATTCTCGAGATATTTTCAGTAACGGTGTGCTGAACAGCCATTGTATGTGTTTTTTTTTTTCTTTTTATGCGAGTTAAACTTTAATAACGAGTATAGATATAATATATTATTTTAAACTAAGAGAGAGAAATGCTTATTAGCCGCCTTCCTGCTCACCAGCAGGTTGCCAAGATGACAAAGGGTACCAGATCGTGTTGGTATATATAAAGAAATTTATTTGGAATATTTATAGAAATATGTTTTGGGTAGTTTAATCATAATTTGAATTCAGGGGAAGAATTTCAAATGATTATTTCTGAAATCAAAGGTAGGTATAGTATTAGGTGGAAAAAGAGAGAATTTTGCACTAGAAGTTAAGTAAAATGCTCGAAAGAACTTGGAAATAACGTGTTCAGTATTTTAATAATTTCAGGGAAGCTTAATTTTATATGAGAGTAACAGGTTTAATATATTATGTACAATTGTACACATAGGTAAAATAAATTTAATAAGGAAATTTATATCAAAAATGTAATAAAAGATCTAGAACATTTGAAATTTTAGCCACCAAAATCTTCAGCTTGAAGTATTTATTTGATAACTTCAAATAACATGAAAAGATAAGTTGGAAGGCTAACATAAGTATTACTTACTATCTAAAGATTTCTTTCTTCCCAAACTCAATTTTGTTCATTATTATTATTTTTATGTTAATAATAAGAAACAGTAAACTTAAGGTTCCCGAAAAAAAATCAATTGTATAGCATCAATCTTAAAGAAAATTACAATGAAAGGAAGGTGGCTGGACACTTACTAGAAATTTCTCATTAGATCAATTTATTGCTCGTGGATCACTATCAAAAATACAACTTTTATTATTTACGTAAAATATTTTTGAAACTTGAAACCACTCGGATTCTAGGATCCAG
>CM044967.1:483816-500217 GCA_024516035.1 Bactericera cockerelli
CATACTCCTCACCTAATGAGCGGCAAACTGACGACTGAAATCTGGAACTGGCGGATGAGATAAAACCAGAAGTAAGTTTAGTAGTATAGCGAGAGTGCAGCAGCCGCGCAGCGGGATAACTCTTTCCCTTTTGTTCAAATGCGCCTGCTGCTCAGGGTATGCAATAATGAGATCATTCTCGTTACAGGAGATAATGCGCCTACATATCACGGATGCTATAATGAGAACTTGCTCTTTACAAAAGATACAGTGCGCCTGCATATCAGGGTATGCAACACTGAGAACATTTTCTTTACAAGAGATATAATGCGCCTGTATTATATCTCTTGTAGCCTGCAAGCTTGTAGCCTGTAGAGCAAGAACATTGAAAGCGTTCGCCTCATAAATGGGCCGAGGCTGAGAGGTACTAGGTCTGTCCAAAAATTTCGTATAAAAGTGTTCTGGGAAGACTGGAAGGCAAAGTGGGGAGGCTAGCTGGTCTGCTTGCCCTTCTATACCATCCAAACAATGCTCACTGCTCAGTGTGCGCCCAATCGCCATACGAAAGAAAGTATTTCGTCCCAGTACCTGTGAAGTGACCCCTAACCTTTTATTCTACTCTACTCTTTTAAGCTCCTTTTCTAATTTATCTCTTGGTGCTCTGCTGGTATCTGAATCATTCCTTAAACCGTCTCTACCTTCGTCTATGGTTAGTCTCTTTGGTTACAATCTGATAAGGAATGATAGACAACACAAGGCATGTGGGGGTGTCGCAATTTATCTTCGTAGTGATTATCAATATCGCATAGTTGCCAATTCAGATGGGAGTGTTGAGAGCAGTATGGAGTATCTTTTAGTTGAGGTAATAGCTACCAATAGAAAACTTCTGTTGGGTGTTGTTTATCGTCCACCTGATCTCTCACTCCCGCGTTTCTTAAATGACTTTGAAGTTGTAGTTTCCGATCTTATTCCCTCCTATCCCGACACATTGATCATGGGTGATTTTAATTGTAATCTTCTAGATAATACTCTTGCCGAAAGATTTTGTCCAGTCATCGACAGCCTCTCTCTTGAAATATTAGAAACAAGCACGACTTTTCATCATCCAGCATTTCCCAGCACTCGTCTTGATCTCATTCTTACATCTTCAATTAATAAAATCAAATTGCATGGCAACATGGGTGCTCCTGGCTTTTCTCATCATGATCTTCTCTACGTTGCATATGATTTGCGTTGTCCTAGAGCTGTGCATAAGGTCATAAGCTTTCGGGACTACAAAAATCTAGACATTGAAAAGCTTCATCAGGATGCTTCTGATATTAACTGGAATGCGTTGTTTAACTTGCAGTCAGTTGGTGAAAAGGTTGAGGAATTAGGGATTATCATTCAAACGCTTGTTGAGTTGCATGCGCCTGTCAAACAGTGTCGTGTCAAGCATTCCCCCGCTCCATGGTTATCTGAGGAGATAATAACTCTAATGAAAACTAGAGACAGAGCGCATGCAAAGTTTAGAAGGTTTAAAGCCGATGTTGATTGGGATAGGTATCGTGTTCTTCGTAATAAGTGTGTTAGGCTCTGTAGAGATGCTCGCAGGTCCTATGTTGCGCAAAACATCAAGGACAAAACTCCTGCCGCTGCCTGGTCATTCTTAAATGAGATGGGTATAGGACGAAGTCAGGACTCTGACCGGGATGTTGTGACCAATCTTGACGAGCTTAACACACATTTCACCAAAAGTCCTGTGCAAATTGATCCTATTGTGAAAGCTAGAACTCTTCGTCAAATATCCTCTACACTTCCGCCCGACATTCCAGCTTTTGAGTTCGCCGAAGTTACTAGCGCTGATGTTTCCAAGGCTATGTCTTCAATTAAATCGAATGCTACTGGTGATGATGGTATTTGTCTTCGATTTGTCAAGTTGATATCATCTTTTGTTGTCCCTCCTCTTGTACGTATTTTTAATGAATCTCTCTCGTGCCATCAGTTTCCCTCTCAATGGAAGTCGTCGTTAGTTACTCCAATCCCTAAAGTAAAAGTACCACTGTCTACAAACGACTATCGACCTATTTCTATTTTGCCTGTGTTCTCTAAGATATTTGAACGCCTAGTATATGCCCAAGTCAATATCTTTTTAATGAACCATTCTCTTCTGAATCCCTTACAATCCGGTTTTAGGTCAAGGCATAGTACTTCATCGGCTCTTGTCAAAGTCACAGATGACATGCGCAGAGCAATGGATCGGAAAATGGTGACTTTGTTGCTACTCCTCGACTTCAGTAAAGCCTTTCATTCTGTGGATCATGACATTCTTTTGGCTAGACTATCCTCCCTTAAATTTTCACCAAACACCGTTTCTTGGTTTTCGTCTTACCTTTCTGGTCGTAAACAGTCTGTAAAGGGGTCAAAGGATAGTTTCTCTAACTGGTTGCCTATTTCTTCTGGTGTTCCTCAAGGCAGTATTTTAGGACCGCTCTTATTTTCTTTGTTTATCAATACCATCACTTCCTGTATATCCTGTAACTGCCATTTGTATGCTGACGATCTTCAGATGTATATTCATTTCCCTGTCGAGGGATATACGGATGCAGTGAATCAGATAAACACTGATCTCGATATGCTTCGTATATGGGTGAATAATCATGGTATCCTTCCAAACCCCAACAAGTTTCAGGCTATTGTAATAGGCTCTTCAGCTCTTCTCTCTCGTATAAATCTATCACTTGCAACTCTTCAGTTCAATAATGTCAGTATACCATACTCAAATCAGGTAAAAAACCTTGGTATAGTCTTGGACTCGACACTTTCTTGGGTACCTCATTTCAACTCCGTATCTAAAAAGTGCTATCATTCGTTTCATTCCCTTAAAGCCCTTAGTAGAATCTTACCTTTTGGAGTCCGGAAAATGGTATGTACTACATTAATTATACCAATACTAGAATACGGCGATGTATTGTTTACCAATCTGACATATGAGCTAAAGATGAAAATTCAAAGACTACAAAATACTTGTGTACGCTACATCTTTGGTCTCAAAAAGTATGATCATGTCTCCTTCTGTAGAAATTCTTTGGAATGGTTCACAATGCAACAACGGCGCGACATACATCTCCTCAGTTTGCTATGGCGGGTGTTGAACACTAATACACCTTTGTATTTGGCATCAGAGTTTTCGCTCCTCTCTTCAAATTCACTTCAAGCTGAACATAATACAAGATCTAGGGATGCCGCTCTTCTCTTAATTCCAATGCACAGGTCTCGCTTTTATTCCGACTCTTTCGCGGTTCAGGGTGCCAGGTTGTGGAATTCACTACCTGAAGTAATAAGAGTTTGTACACACCAGTCATCCTTCAAGCGCTTATTGTTGGAACACATAAAAAAGAAAGCGCAGTGACTAAATGACACTTACTCTCTTAATCCTTTTCTCCTTCTTCTTCTTCTTCTTCTACTTCTTCTTCTTCTTCTTCCTTTTCGCCTTTCTATTTTCATTTACGTCTTTTCGTCTCCTTTTTATTCCATGGGCATGAGCTTTTCACCATGAACTCAAAAATGTTAAGAGGTAACCAATCTTATGGGTTTGATGGCGGAAATTGCCTCAGGCAATAATCACGCCCTTTGTATCAATTTTTATTTGATGTCAATAAAGAGTTCTTAATAATAATAATAATAACCCCTTATCTAGCCGGCCTGGAGCTCTCAGTCAATCAAGGACATCATTACATTTCTCGCGAAACTCGGCAAGAAGTGATCCACAAAGATTTCGTGAGGGCTGAGAAAGTCTCGAACACTTGTGAGGCCTGAGAAAGTCACGTCTCTCGTGTGAGTTTTTGGCTACCTATATTCGAACACAGCGACTGAACAGTGAACACCCCTCTGATTCACTGAATTTGGCACCATATTACTTCTTTTTTGTGTTGTCATGAGAGGATCTACATGTTTATCTGTTATAACGTCCTGAATAGAATAGAATAATATACCTTCTTTATACTGCGGGGGTAAGACTGAAAAGTCCCTTTACTCCAGCAGTCAAACAGGTCTTATATATTTTATGGGATAAATATTTTACATATTAATAACACATAAAAAACCATGTTTATTTAAAAAAAGCTGAAAAGGTAAAATTAAAAAAAGGAAAAAATAAATAAATTAAATTATAAAAAAATAGAAGAAAAATAATGTTACTACACGCACATATGCACACACATGTATGCACAAACATACACAGTACCAGTACACACACATCACACACACCCACATACACACACACACACGTCACACCCTATGATGTATAAGGAATAGAAAAGGAGACAAGGAGAGGAGGAAAGAAGACTTTAGGATCTGGCGAACAGGCCTTTGCTGACTGCTTCAATAAGGGAGATTTTACAGCCTCCAATCCCAACGACGAGGCAGCTTAGAAGCCTTCAACCTGAGGACTTTCAAAGAGCCTTCAAACATTGAAAAACGCCCGTTGGCAGAAGTGCATTGTGTCACGTACGTTTTTACATGTTACATGTCAATGTCAATGATTGGCAGTATTTTTTTTCTTCTTTGATCGAATATAGTGAACTTCAAATACAAGAGCTCTCGTTATTAACATTATTCTGACCTGTTGTTTTGAATGTTTTGATGAATTCAGCCATTCCCCTTTTTTCGGCCGTTTCCGAGATGTTTTGTGGTGGTATGTGTGTAATCTTGTAATTGGCGTGGGTTGTGCTGATAGCGTATTAAAACCTGACCAGTCACAAGCTTATCTCTCGAAGACAAACCTTCTAATCGTGTTTGAATACAAAAGAACCTACGTTTTGAATTCATCTCATGAACTTTCACTACTAATGTGCCGCGCTGTCGCTATTACCTACACTAATATATCAATACAAATGAATTAATGTAACAACAAAAAATGTAAGTATGTGTTTGATAGGTCTGAATTACGTTGGATAACTTTGTATTATGCCTTCAGTCTTTGTTCTAATGAATTTCGGCATTTGACTTGGGATGAAATCATCAAGAAATAGCGGAAGTTTTACACGATACAAATTTGCAATACAGTCAACCTGGATATAACAGAACTGGATATAAGAAGAACTTCGATGTACGAAAACAGTTTCCAGGTCCAATTTACCCTTCTTCAAAAATAACATCTTTATAAGAGAAACCTGTATATAAGAGAACCTGTCCTTTGAGTTCTCTTAAATCCAGGTTTGACTGTAATTATTTCTGAACATGGACGGTGATATTTTCATTTGAAAGGATTTTATTAAAGCTATTGGGAAATATTTTCAACTTGAACCCAGTGACCAATAGCCCTGTGGTCCAGAAACACTCTCCACTCTCAAAATCCCCGAATCTCCGTTTCAGCCGTCACACACGACGCACTCTGATTGGCTAATTTGATCGCAATAAGAACAGGATTTTGAGAGTAGAGTTTAATTCTAGATCAAAAAACTTTTGACTTGGTTCAGACTGGTAAACAATGGATTTTTTTCGGCATAACTAGCGATAAGCTAGTTAATCCGAGAAAAATCCTTTGGGTTAACTAGTCTATACAAGTTTGGCCGGTAACATAAATTTACCTACATGATAAAATTCAGACTTTGAACTTCATGCACATTTTTGTATATATCTACAGTTATACCTACAATGTAGGTAGATATTTTCATTTTTATCAGAACGTACGTGGTGGGAAAGCTTTTCCGAATCAGTAGCGAAAGGTTTACTGATAATGTATTTGAAGTATTTTTATCAATAGAGGTTTGGCTATCTATATTTTTATAGATTTTCTATTTTATTATCAAAAAATGTTTTCTATTAGCAACTAAAACATAGTTCGGTATACTACACACTGTTAGAAAGGTAAAAAAGGGGTTGAAGACGCATAAAATCATTTTTAATAAAAATAATCTCTGAAAATATTTGGTTTTTTATAAAAAAGAATTCGTCAAGATAACAAAAGGTGTCCATTTTAACGCTTTGAATTCTATTGAAACTCAAATTTGAATTTAATGAATAAAACTTATCATTTGAATGAAAATAAAGATTGCATGACCTATATTTTTATTAAATTTCTCTAAATGCATATTATGAGGGTGTTTTAAGGAATATGATTCCATGAAATACGAGTAGATGGGTGTGATTTAGGCAACTTATTTTTTCCTTCTAGTCTTTTGAATAACACTCTTAGGTGCTCAACTTAATAAAAACTCAAATGAAATATACATAGAAATTCAATGTATATTTCATTTGAGGTTTAGATTATTTAGTTCTGTATAGAAATATTGTATAAAAACATAACTCAAACACATTTAATTTAATTCCCAACAAGGATACTTTGTCAAGTAGCTTCATCTTAATATATAAATGTCAAAGTCACTGACTGACCACTCACTGACTGATCATCGCTCTACAGCCCAAACCGTAAGTCATAGAAAGCTGAAATTTGGTAGGTAGCTTTGTCTTATAGTGTAGATGTGCAATAAGACAGGATTTTTCGAAATTCCCACTACAACACCTGCCATTGGCGAAAAAGGATTTTTTGCTTTCACGGCCTAGCCTCGGCCCGCAAAGCGGGCGACAGCCCGCTAGTAATGATATAAATGAAAAATGAATTTTTTTTCATTTTTATCAAACCCATTTTTCAATTATTAACATATCGAATGATTGAATGAAACATTATTTCATTACTTTTTATGAGATTACCTACACGGTCTTTGAAGAAGTAAATACAACTCGTTCAGAAGATATTACTTTTTTCCCAAATTATCTAATTGGTCTAGCAACTTATGTGACATGGTGTACTCAGGCATCCAGCTGATAGCAACTGACAGCAGTAGCAGTGATAATAATACGAGACAGTAATCACGGATCACGACTCACTAGTAATAGCTCAGTCAATCTGTGATTTTTGCTTATCACAGTTTAACTATGTTTTGCTGGGTATTGGTTTGTGTGTTGTTTTTGTTTTGTGTTCGAGGATATGAATATGAAGTCAAATACTTGGATGTTAAAGTAAGTTTATGCATAATATTGTCAGTTTCTTCTTGAATAAGTAACAACTTTTAATAAATTCAATAGTCTTTCAACATAGAGACTCTTAATACGAGATTCATCATTTAGGTACATCTACTTCTACAATATAAGTAGGTACATTTGCTATGTAAATGGCATTTTTTGTTTGAGTTTTAGTCTAATTTGTTTTTGATTGCAAATCTTGTGGACAAGTATTTGATTAAAATACCTAATGAATAAAGAAATATTTTTTGGCGGCTCCACAAGTTGTTTTGAAAAAAGGATATTATGTTTAGGTTTGTGGGAGAGTCTCATTCTTTTTCTGTTATTTTCAACTATTTAATCGAAATCGCCAAAAGTCAATTTTTGACATAACATACGATGTTCGCATTTTTATTTGAACTGTTAAATATAACAAAAAATGTATCTTTTGTTATCAAACGATGGCCATTTGAATAACTTAAAAAAAAATTGAATTAAAAAAATGTACATAGAATTCGTATTGTAGAAGTTACCTATAAGCAAAAAGCCCACACAAAACCCAAAAGCACAAAAAAAATCAAATTTAGTAGTTTTTGGATGCTTCTCATCTCGCACAAGTTTAGCAAATAATATACCTTCTTAACATTAGTAGTGTTTCTAAACTCTTCGCTTGTAGCTTGATCGATAAGGTAGTGGACTCGTAACCTGGAGGTCTGTAGTTCGAGTCCATGTTGATCAAGATCCTGTTCCAGAAAGAACTTCACTCTCATAATCCCAAAATCTTCTTTTCAGCTGTCACATAACGCACTCTGATTGGTTAATTTGAATGCAATAACCAATCAGAGTGCGTTGTGTGACAGTTGAAACGGAGATTATTTATTTATTTATTTATAAACTCTTTATTAGTAGGAAGAACTATATATACAGACAAATAATGGTAAATATAAAAATAGACAATATGAATAATATAAACAAGAAAAAAAAGGAAAAAAAGAGAGATTTGGTATTTCAGAAGAGTAGAGAGTGTTTTTGGAACGGGCTGCTGGTAGCATAAGAACCTTCAACGTTAGGGACACAATATAGTGAGTCCATTAATACTGAGTGTGAAAGTTCTCGATTCGAGAACTCATTACATAATATTAGTTTTCCCTATCTAAGACAATAAACAAAATCTAGACATAGCACAACAGAGGTATACTACAAAGACGTGTTCTTAGTCTTTGAATACACTCGTGTTGTTTTGTGTGTGTTAAAAAGCGTTTTGCATGATAGATATTATTTGAATGTCGGTAATCCTAAATGAGCTAAGCGACAAATTTTCGAAATCTGTTTTATTGCATTAAGTACCAGCGGACATTCATAATTAAAAGAGCTATGTGGGGAAAAAAACTATTCCAAGTGGTTTAAACAGGAACCCACCACAATTGGCTCTAGTAGAACCTATCCTATGTAGTTGAAATCTAAAGGCGCTATGTGCTGCCATTGTTTCATGAGGGATACCATACTCAGGGTTGCCAGATCAGTGTAATCGGGTACTAGATTTAGTGCAATCACGCAATTTGTTGTTTACACACATTGAGGTTGTTGTTTTTTTCGTTTGCTACCTCGAAAGTTATAGTTTCAAAAGAAGTTGTGTTATTTTCTTTTGTTTCATTATTAATAAAGAGTTACACAGGGTGTTCCACCAAAGCTCAAATTACTCGGCTCCCAAAAGAGTTTTTGGAAAATAAAAAATGAGACAAATTATGTTTCACCCTGTACAACACTTTAGTTTCGTTTTTCGATATCACCAACGAAAAATGTGTAAAATTAGGCGAGGATTATTAATCCTTAATATATTTTTTTTTTTAACTTGGTTTTAAAAATAATCAAGTCTTTATTTCACTTATGAAACACCCTGTATTAAATGTTTGCTGCCAATTGAGAGTGCGTGTTTTCATTACACAAACACTACCTATTCTTGTTATCGAAAAAATTAGACGAAATCGAGTTATTCGAGATTTAGAAAAAACATTGGTCCGCAAAAAATCACCTTGTATGTAATATTTTAGATTAAAAAGTACTCAAGAACCAATTAAAAGTAAAATTATCAAATAAAATTCAGATCGACTCTTTTAAAAATCGAAAGTTGACACCTCAATTTCTGACTTTTGAACCACTTTGTATTAATTTCATGACTGAAACTGCATAATTATGTCATGCACGATATTTTATTTTTCAAGAACTCTTTCAGGGACCAAAAAATTGAGGTGTCCAACTTTGGTGGGACACCCTGTATTAATTTTTATTTTTAAAATAACAGTTTAATGTCGCTCAGTAAAGTGAAATCTTTCCCAAACAGTAATGGTCAAGCCGCTAAAAAAATTAAGAAGAAGCAGTTAAATTTGAGACTCAGTGGACAAACTTACATGACTGAAAATCTAGGACAAAAAACAAGAAGTTCTATGATATTTTCATAGAAATCCTTGCCAAAAGATACTCAGTTCTACTAATCGTCAGAAACTTTGAACATGGTTCTTAAAAAAATAATTCATATTATGTGCAATTGTGCATAGCTCTTTAGATTTTCTCTAAATTTTGACGTAGCTCCTTCTGAAATTTTGGAAATTTCAAGATTTTTTTCATATATTTTTGGAAGTTTTATTGTCAATAAGGGGTTGTGTAAAATAATCAGAATCACAATAGGTACAATATACATATACTCATTTGAAAGTTGTAACTTTGAAAAAAAAAAAAAAAAAATGCAACAATTTTTTCGCTTAGCTCATTTAGGATTACCAACATTGATTTCTGTTTGGTTTTAGTTGGATCAGTTCACATACAACTCGGAGACTACATTTAAGTTGAAGTATCTGTACTCAGACAAGCACTGGAACAGAGATGGTGGCCCGATATTCTTCTACTGCGGAAACGAAGGTGCTGTGGAAGTGTTCGCTGAAAACACAGGTCAGTTCCTGATTATAAATTAAAGTGATAACATAAAAACTTAGGAGGGTATTTTTCATCTAAGAAATTGATAATAATAATGTTTTTTCTTTGTGTTATTTTGTCACAATTTTAGTAGGTAGCGCAGAATCATAGGACTTTACCACTTTAATATACAATATCTTGTAATATTTTATTACATACTTACTTATAGGTATTATAAAATACTTATAATTCCGCCACTGGTCGCTGTTTCACATCAAAACAGGTACTCATTTTTCGTTACTAGGTATGAGTGGACCCCGAACATACAAGTACCTACATAGCAGAAAAAATCCTTTTCCGCGTGAGATTGAACCTAGGTCACCATGCGTGCAAACTCATCTAAGAAATTAGAACTGGAAGTACCAAACTTCGGTTCGTGAAGCGTATGATCGCCGTAAAATAATTTGGTTATACAATGTGCATTATAAGTTATTGTATGTATTTTAAACTGGAAAATGTTTTTTTTCTTCTATACATACCTTGTACTGTGACTACTGTCTGTTCATAAAGTCCAGCAACAGATGATTTGATGCTTAACTTTTGAAACTGGAAAGTTGAAATTTTGAATGAAGGAACGTTGAAAATCTGAGTCATATTGACTTTGCTTTTTAAATAAATGGAAGCTTTCACAGACGGCCACCATTTTGGAAGATAAATGCTTAATTCAACAGGCCACCATTTTGGATTGTTACGTGATTAACAATCAAAGTCTTAGGTAATTTACTTTTAAAATTAAGATACAATCAACGAGATAAAAAAGTGGATCATCTTGTTTAAGATTTTAAAGTTAGCCCCTATAACCTCATAGGACTCCCCCTGAGGCCATGCCTGAAACTAAAAAATAGTACTTACATTAGCACCTATACACTGTATGTTGAATACACAAGAAATAAAACTGTAATGTAACCACTTGGTGAGATTAATGCCCAAAACATTTTCTACCACCTAACTCTCAGATTATTATACTATGTATTCCAATATTATACGTACCTACCTGCTGATGAGAGCCAATAAGCTCGAAACAGCAGTCCAGTATGTTCTGATATTCATGTAGATCTAGTACAAACTTCTCACTTTTCTGTTTCATATCTTATTAAATATACTTTTATGTCCTACTTACTAAACGTTTATGCAAAGATGTTTGAATCTGCTTCATATAGCTTGTTTTTCAGTGCTATTTTTTGTTGCAAAAGAGTAATATATGCTTTTTACTGGGTGATACTAAGCTAACAGTATATGATATTTTAATAAATCTAGCTGTTGCTTGATTTTAACTAAAACTATAGTAGTATTAAAATTTCAAACTCGGTGTAAATTATGCCAACGGACATTATCTAATATTGATACATTCAATACGTTATATTTTTTCGGAATAAGTATAATTTTTCTAGATAGCAAGAGTCAAGGTACTGTAATAAATCAGACCTAGGTTAACGAAACCAACTGAAAATTTATTGTTATTCTACAGTTGTTTATTCTAGAACACATCATATGAACTATTAGTCCTAATCAGTGGCACGTCATACAGTAACAGATACGTTTCATTAAAAGGCATATAGTTACCCTCCATTGGTATTTTGATTTGGACATAGCCACATGGCTTTAGTAAAAGATTTACTTATAATAATTCTAATACAATTATAACTTCTCAGATAAGTCTGAAACATACGGATAACGTGATAATAACTAACCTAGTCAGAAATCCGACTACTTGTCATTTTACTTCCGAGAAATTTCTAATATTAGAAATCGGAAGTATCGTATTTTTGTTTTTGTAAAAAAAAATATATTTTTTGCTCCAATTTCATTTTTTTTTTTTCATATTTCTGGACGTTTCATAACCTCCTGAGCAACTTTGGTTTTGTGTCCGTCTGTCGGTCTCTTAAAAAAATTCCTTGTAACGCGCAACTCTCGGAAACTACTCAACGGATTTGATGAAATTTTGCACACATACTCGTATAGGAAACGTTCTGTAGATGGTCCCATTTTAAATTCATCAAATTTGTACTAGCGGTTCTGGGTGAAAGAGACCATGCGCCTGACCACTAACTTTTTACTTAAACGCTTATATCTCGTGAACGGTACACCCGATTTTGATAAATTTTGTATATATATGCATATTATTGTTTTACATAGGCTATTTATATTTATATTGATTATTATAATTTAACTCTAATATTTAAGAAAATCCAAAATTTTGGACAAAAAATTAAAAAAAATAATGTCCACGACTTGCCGATACAGATTTTTTTGTAGAATCTAGAATGCAGGAAAAATAGTATTCTACTATATAAGACAAATTTAAAGAAAATCGGTTCAGCCGTTTTGGAGATACAAGTAATTTAGCATACAATCTCAAAATTCGCACGTGTCTACAATGTGAAACAATCACGAGAAGTATTGTGTCCATAATTGGCAGTGTTTTTTCCTTTCTGCTACTGGTCGCAGCTCTAAATCACGTATAAAATCTCAAAATTGACACGTGTAAACAATCACGAGGAAGTATTGTGTCCACAATTGGCAGTGTTTTTCCATAGGTATTATTACTCCGTGCATTTCCATACGCCTGAATAGTAGTGAGTGATAGAACCTCTGTAGTAGAAAATATTTTCAAGAGGTTGTAGATTTGAATAGGTACCTCTATGAAAACATTACATAATATGTATAAGGGTACACTCACTACAATATGGCCTGGTATCGTATCTACCAGAACTAGAAGTCCCCCAGCGAGCTTGTATACTTGTATTGAATTGTAACAGAGCCGTAAAATATACTAGTTATGCAATGAGCTTTACACGATGGATTTAGTACCCACAGAAAAGTCTACCTTATTATGTTACAACAAAGTAATAAAATCAACAAGTTTGACATTCCTATTTGTAACATATTTTATATCAAAATATGAAACTAGGATTCATTGTCATCTGGACAAATTCATTGCCACAAGATTAAATAAAATCTAGACTTGTCTAATGTCTATATCATGGACTTTACAATATTTTGTGGGGGTTCACTCTGATGAAAATGTCGATGTCTGTTAATTTTTGGGCTCTCAGTATCAAACAATTGAAATAGTACTCTACTGAACTAGTATTTTATTCCTGATCCGTCTCCACCAGGTTTCCTGTGGGAGTCTGCCGCAAGGTTCGGCGCGCTGGTCGTGTTCGCTGAGCACCGGTACTACGGCGAGTCTCTCCCGTTCGGCAACCACACCATGGATACTGTGGAGACTCGAGGCTTCCTCAGCTCTGTGCAGGCGCTGGAGGACTTTGCTGACGTCATCACTCATCTGCAGCAAGGCCTGAGGAAGAGACACCCTGTCATCGCATTCGGGGGGTCTTACGGCGGCATGCTGGCTACCTGGTTCCGCATCAAATACCCGCACATGGTCCAAGGGTAACCATCTAACTGTCATTAACTCATTACCCAGACGAGGGAGGGTTCTACACTCTTCTAACTGTCAAACAGCCAGCGTCGATGGCATGACACGTTGAATTCATTGCTACCAATTGATAAGAGATTAGAACATCAGAGATTGGGCTTACTGTGGAGAATTTTGAATGAGGCTTCACCTCCATATCTTCACTCATTAATTCATACACTCTTCATTCCACAGTCATAATACTCGCTCCACTCATCTCTCTATTCCACCTCACAATACTAACCATTTGGATAATAGTTTTACATGCTATAAGATCATTTAATCAATTGCCTGATGAACTTAGAACTTTTTGGAATCGCTTGGCATTCAAGGTTTTGACAACATTTGTTGGAAAATATAAATTAATTTTAATCTCTTTTTTAACGTGTTTGTACATATTTTTATTTATTTATTATTATTAATTTAGCTTCTTTTTCATATTATTATTTAACTATCTAGATAGGGAACTCCAAGGGTTGGGTGGAAGAGATTGCCATAGGCAATAACCCCGCCCTTTAGTTAGGACATAATATATGTTTATATATATTTTTCTTTTCTTTTTAATTTTTTATAATAATTATTTGTACTGTACATATGTCTTTTTTTATACCCAATAAAGTGTTTAATAATAATAATAGATAAAATACTTTGTACCATTTAAATAAATGAGAAACACTCCCATATAATAATACAACGTTCCTCATTCTGTCAATGAAGTTAAGTAAAATACAGCGAGGCCAGGGCTTGGATGGGTTACCACTCAAATTCGACTTTCGTGATGCTGGTGACTGTTCTCGGCCCCACTCAGGCTGGGTAAGTTTAATTTGAGTAGCTAACTGGTTTGTGAGTTGCCATCGAATGGAGGGTAACACCCCCGTCGTGATAACACAATGCAGTTGAAAGTGAAGTTAAACCCAAATTAAAAGAAAAATCGCTGACAAACATACGAACATTCACGATTTCCTCACACGGTGCGAAAGAACCACCATCATAACAAATTAAGTGAAAATTGATCTTTGTGACAGATTAATCATTCACTGATCGCTCTATGCTGAAATTTGAAGTTAGCTAAAGACAAAAGTGGAAGTTGCATGGTGAACATGATAGAAATATAGGGGAATATTACTCGATGAAAACATCAACTTTCCTATGAATTTCCAGTGCTCTAGCCGCCTCTGCCCCGATTTGGGGTTTCACCAACATGGCTCCTTGCAACTTCTACATGAAGCGGGTGACTGAAGTATTCAACAATGCCTCCTCCAGCTGTCGGGGTGCTATCAAGGCCAGCTGGGGAGCGATAGATGCCTTGACCGAAAGTGGTAAGTGAGCTTGTGGGACTGTTCTGCTCAAATAATAAACTCTCAACTAATTTATTTTAGAATTCATTTATCATAATTCCAACACTCATTTATCTATAATAAAAAAAATCTATGTTCTTGTAATTGTTGGTATTTGTAAATTTATAGTAAATTATAAATTATACATACCCATTGGAAAGAACATAGAACAGATGAAACCTATAACAATAAGTGACTTGCTATAATATTAGCAAAGGTACCTAACAAGTAAAGTAATATCTATCATCCAATAAAGTTTGCAGAACGCATAATTCGATGGGGTAATAAAATACCCAAGTAATTTGAATCACATTTTTCAATAAAGTAATTTTTGTATGGTTAACACGGCGACTACGATTTAAGAGCATAAGTTAAAGAAGTTATAATAATAATAATACTTTTTAGTGGAAGGTAATTACCAGGCGCGGTTAAAATGCTCAAAACATTTTCTACCATCTAACCCTCAGAGTCTTATTATTATGTGGTCATATACTCAAATTGATGAGGAAAAATTTATGCACTGGGTGGGATTCGAACCAACGGATAGAGCTACCTGGATTACCAGACTAGCGCCTTGACAACTCGACTACCAGTACTGAAGTTATTCACAGTCAAATTTTCCCTTCACCAGTTTGTAAAGAAATCAAAAATCGTACATTTTACGTCTCACAGAAAGACTATCTACCCAGATGTCACGTCCAAAACGGAAACGATAATACCTCAATAATTATCGTTAACGTTTGTGTAAAAAACATAACGTTTGTGTACAAGATTGAAAGACATAGTGCGGGGACCAGACTATACAAGCATACTCTAATATAGAGAGCGAACGAGTGCCTTGAAGATTGTGCCGTAAGCATCAGAAGAAAGTACTTCAGAATTTCTGAAGACATAGCCAAGGACACGATGGTTAGCCAAAAGGAAACTTTATCAACATGGAATGCAGAAGAAAGAATCCTGACAAGATAAACACCCAAGACAGCCAAGTTCTTAATGGGAATATAACAAACAGTACCTATTAATTTGGTAAGTAAATGTAGGCGGGCTTCTAGAGCGACAGAATTTCATAATAGCACACTTATGAACAGAAAGCTGCAACCCTTGGGAACCTAACTATTCCCAAAACATATCAAGAGCACTTTGTAAAAGTACGCATTTTTAAACAGAAGAAATACATTAACGTCATCACAAACATCAATTTGGATGAGTTTTAAATAAATTGAGGTAAGTCATTGACTCTAATATTGTTGTTACAGACTAGCTTTCACAACATTGACGATATTTTTCCGAAGAAAAGTTATCATAGTTGTGTTTATCACTTTTGTGATGTCACAACTACTCAAACTCGTTTTACTAAATCTTTGCTGAACTTGGGATTTGAACCACGGACCTCCAGGTTACATGTCCACCGCTTTATCAATCAATTTATTGAGATCGGTGTTTTCACGAAATGTAACTGGGTAAAAAGATCAGATATTAATAGATATTTCAGTACATTTACTTGTATAAGTACAACTTACAAGAGAATAGTGATAGATCATTTCAGTATAATATATTTACTTTTTTTTTTTTTTTTTTTTTAAAAGATGAGTGTTTCACAGCCGTTTTTATTTCGTAGCCATGAAACAGGAGCTACTGTAGACGCTTGTGGTCTGTGTTGTAGCCTACCCATCCCGTAGTATGCCTCCCCTCCGATGGGCGAGAAGTGAC
>CM044967.1:500317-593521 GCA_024516035.1 Bactericera cockerelli
CTTACTCCGCCCTTGAAAATCGAGATCAGCGAGAAAATCTCGAATGTTAGGTTCAAGAATATCTTCTATGTTTAATTCCCGATTTAAGAATGGACCTACAATAAAGAGGAAGAGACTCTTAGCTAAAGCAGTCATTTGACAAGAATACTATTGTTTAGTTAGCACTTAGCATTTGATGAACTTGTTCAAATAATTTATACAATTATACATACCCCGTTGTAAACATAGGAAGGATAAATTGTAGGTCATAAAGACACGAAGATAAAAGATGTGATATTCTCGGAATAAATAAATTAAAACTCGAAAAGGAAATGAAATTTCAGGCTAAGAAATACAATGTTAATTTATTATTTAATTCAGACGTGATAAATTTAAAGTGAAGAAAATATCAGGAGATGGGTACCTACCTATTTCGAGAAATTTTATTTCATGCTCTTTTGTACACAAATTTATTTCAATTTCAAGCACAATTTAATTTACGAGTCGAAATTATTTCAAAGATACTAACATTATTCCTTTTTCCAATGAGACGAGACGAGGTCGGAAATATAAGTAAATGAATAATAGGGTCTGACGTTTCGTCGTTATGTAAGGGGTCGTGATATTTTTTCTGATATTGTGTTCCTCCTTCAATGGACACCACTATTTATTCCGGCCGGGTAGTATAGGAATAGTAATGGACCTTAGTTATACTGCCTAAAGGGGACACAAAAGTCCCTGTATGCATTGTTTCGGGTAGAATGTGACCAAGTAAAATATAAATTAAAAAAAAAGAAAAATATAGGATTACAAAGATCAAGTCGGAGTTTGAACCAATAACAGTGCACTAAAATAAATTGAATTTTATTATACATTTTCAAACGGAACAGATCAAACAGTCATAATAAAATGCACTGTTTATCAACTGTTGCTCTCAAAACGTAAACAAACATCCGAACCCAGTCGGGGAATCGGTTATTTTTGAACAGAATGTTCTGACTTCAGATTGGTTCTCATTCTGCGTTCTTTTGAAAATTCGAGTATTAAATGAGAGCGCCAATTTTTGAATCTGCATTTTAAATTTATTTTTGAAATGAGATGAGTAAGAACCAATCAGAGAAGACCAACACAAAAGACCAACCAAAGCTGATTACAGAAATTTCACTCTGTGTTGATCTTAAAAATAACCTTGTTATATTTTCTTTATCTTCAACCAATCAAATACCACAGACATGTAAATATGTTTGTGCTGTTCCGGTTAAAATTTTATAATAAAATTCAACTATAGTCCAAGTAGGGACGGTCTGCCCTTATCTTAGTGAAATCCTGATGCATGATTACTATGATTAGTGTGTAGGTCCAAATGCGTGAGTAGTCACCGTGAGGCAGTCACTCAGGCGACTAGAACTCAACACTATGCCGGAACCTTCAATGATGTAGAAAATATCATCAAATACTTTGGAAAATGTATGGACTTCATAAACTTGGAATTATTTAATTAAATACAATCAAGCAACTTTTGATGGAATCATTATTGGAACTGTGAAGTGACCCCACGTTCTCCTACACCTACCCTCCACTCAGTCCCACATAGACGTCCACCGTGCCAAGTGACCCCACATCTCCCTACTTGTTCTCTGCAGCATTATCCTTCGTTCTTACTTCCATTGGTCTCGGCTTGACCACTCCTCTTGAGTTTAATATCATATTTAATGTTAGCTTCGGTTGCCATGGAAACTTGAATTGTGAATAGCCCTTCTTGTGATAATCATAATAATGATACATCGTTTTCCTTCACTGTCATTAAAGAAAAACGTGCGGAAAATATTGAGGGTGCCTTTGCCAGAAATATATTCAATGAATACTGGGCATTTTTAAAATATTTAATTTTAATATTGCACTTAGCTTTCTTTTCTTGAGAAGGAAAAGTGAACGGGAACTTGATGTCAATTATACTCAATTCTTATGATAACGAAGTTTGTTTATTTTCGGGTCAATGAAGTAAAAAAAAAAAAATACACTACATAAAATAATTACTAAGCCTGGGGATTTAGACAAAGGCTCGAACACAGCTCAAGCTGAAAATTAAATATTTATACCAAGGATATCTTTCACTATTCAGGTAAATCTGGTACATGTCGACAAAACAAGAACAAACACTATTAAATTTAGCCGAGCTACAGCTTCGATAAGGTCTTAAACTGATTACAAATTTATTATTTTTAGTCTGAAAGTTTTAAATCCATTATCGAATCCTGGAAGGGCTTGACTATAATATTTACTACCCCAAAGTGATGGTCTCGAAGTTCCAGGCTAGGTAAAGAAGTTGAGGAATTCCGTAGGGTAGAATTTCATGGCCTGACCAGGGATTGAACCCATTCCTAACTGTTCACAACATTCCCAGCAGCTGCTTCAAGTCCCTCCATCCAATACTTGTCGTTAGTTATTTATATTTAACAATAATTAAGTTTCGCGACATTATTCTCAATTAACTTTTATTTATAAAAAAAAAAATATTAAATGTCGGCATCTCTTTGTGATTAAGAAGTTGAACATTTTTTTCAGCAAAAAACCAGACTCTACTATACATAAAACGCGGCTTTTAAATAAGAGAGAGAAGAAGAGAGAGAGAAAGATTAGAGACAGAAGAACAGATATGCGGGCAGGACACATACACTGGTATTGTTTGTTGTGTTGTAGAGTCAGTATCGAGAAGTAAACTGATAAAGGGAAAAAAAGTGATGCGACACAATGCAACTATTCCATGACTATTTCATTGTAACTCTGTTCTGCAATTTTCAGCAAACACTCATCATATAAATTAATGTTTGTTGCGCTCATTTAAATTCACCCAATGATAATTAATAAGATACACATCAGAAATTAGGTACGTGCGTACCAGCATTTTTAGGTGACCTAACTATCACCTCTTTCCTAGAAACAGGCATGTAGTGAAGTTGGATATAAGATATAAACCATCGATCTATCATCTGCAAGTTTGTATCTTACGTCTCATCCAATAACATTGGTTAGTACCTATCTGTTTTTTATTGAGTGGGTTTACCTGTATCAATAATTCCACAGTAAAAAAATCTGGTGTAAACATCACACGACTTTCCTTATCCCCAAAAAGGAGTCGAATTCCGCCACTGGTGACTCAACGGTAACAGATAACTAAAAACCAATACCAAATTCGTAATCAGCACTTCAAAATCATTGAATTTGATATGTCACAACCGCCATGTAGGATGAATAATAAAAAAGTTAGTCAAAGCGGGTCCCCCCGAAATACCGGTAAATTGGGGTAGAGTTCCAAAAAGTTCAAGATATCAAAAAAATGATCAGAATAGACCCCTATTATTTTTTTAATCTAAGAAAATGTTGTTCTCTAAAAATTTTGTATCTTTAACCAATTTAAAGAAGCAGCGCTTGCGGCTAGCATTTGCGGCCCTGTGGCCGCAGAATGCGACCGACTTCAACCAAAAGTTTCGTGGTTCGTCTGGTGTATAAAATCAATTTGTGTACCAAATTTCAAGTCTCTAGCTTTTACCGTTCTTGAGATATCCTGTTCACACACACACAGACAGACAGACAGACAGACAGACAGACGCACGGACCAATGGCTGAAAACAACTTTTTTGGTATCCTGAGGCCATGATTCGTCCAGAAATGTGAAAAACTGGGTAGGTCAAATTTTCGACGAATACAATACTTTCCTTATTATAAGATAAGGAAAGTAAAAAGCGACTTTCAACACTAATAATAATTTTAATCTGAGAAAATGCAAAGACAAGCGATCTCAGAAGTCGATCACTTGTCTTTGCATAGGGTTGGGTGGAAAATATTGCCACAGGCAATAACCCCGCCCACTAGTTAGGACGTATGTTTATATATGTATATTTTTTTATTCTTTTTCCTTTTATTGTACTTATTATATATTGTTTCCATTTTTAATTATTGGTACTGTACAACTGTAAATATATGTCTTTTATAACTAATAGCCAGCCTCCGCGGCGTGACGGTTGTGACTACTGCCAGTAGTCCAGAGATCCTGAGTTCGATTCCCGGTTAGAGCAGACTTTTCGCACAGAAAATTCTGTTCCCTCCGAACCTGTGAGTCTGGCAATTCCGGCCCTACCCAGGCTGGTCGAGGTTAATGTGGGTAGCTGGTACGATTCCCAGCGAATGGAGGGTAAAACCCCCGTCCTGTCTACCTCAAGTCAGGACGTTAAAAACAAAAAGAATCAATGGACATGAAAGGAGCCTAGACATTAAAATCTGGGCGTCCATATAATCCTCTCACCACCGTGACTTAGGTATCAATACCTAACTCACGGACACGGAATTATTTATTATTATTATAACTAATAAAGGGTTTAATAATAATAATAGTATTCCTTAGTATCTTTCTTCTTATATGAACAGGAATTCTAAAATTTCTTTGTGTAGTAAATTTATGAAGGTTAAAAAAGTGTCGAAAATGATGGTTGTTTTTTATATTGTCGAATAATTTGTACTTGTACTTGCATTTGCATATTTTTATGTAATACATCTTCTTAGAATACAACTATTTTTATGAAATAAACTAGTACTAAATGACATAAATTAGACATTATTTTCTCCTGTGTGAAATACGAGTGTACACGGGGGTGTATATTTAACCAATGATTTAACGTAGCTTAAAAATGACTTAACTAAGAAAATTGCAATTTTCTTAGTTGCAATACTAGGCAGTAGGTACCCACAACATGCAAAGGCAAAATACTCAAAGTTCAACACAAGCCAATTTATATGACCACTGAAATAAAACTGCGAAGACATTTTTCTTTGGCTACTATTGGTTTTAGATTTGTGAACTGGTGACTCGATGGATTCAAATAATTTTCATTTCTTCTGCAGATGTTGTCTTGAGACGCGATACAACTACATTCGAGTTGACAATTCTTTGATTAGCCGCCCTGAGCTACGAGTGAAGTAATCCGGCTTAACACTCGGTATTTCTTTTTTCCACTTCAATCCGAAGAAAACTGTCTAATTTCCACACACTCAACATGATATCGAACTTCTCTTCGCTAATTAGCGTCTTGTACTCTTGTCCTGCGATGTGTGTATACCTGTACACTGATGTGTATACAATAGTTGTTCATTCTATTTTTTTTCTCACTTAATTATACATTTATTTCTTTTAATTGTTCTACCATAGAACTGTTAGAAGAACTCTTCATATTTTAACTTGCCTAGTTTTCGAGAGAAATATTGTTTTCAGGAAGTCTTCTTATATACTTGGTTGAATTTACTAGAATTCAAAACAAGGTTTCCTTTGTAAAAAAATTGAATAGATCTGATAACATGAGTTCGTAAAGTTCTACTTCTCACTATGATATCATTATTATTATTATGCAAATACGCCTAGGCTAATAGGCTCTTCATAACTTAAAATTATCATACCTCCATGTTAATATGGAATAGGTTAACGAGAAATTACAATCACAAAATATTTATAAATTTAATTTTGAAATAGTCATAAAAAATGTATGCAATAAGCCAAGAAGAATTTGAATTCCATCATTTCTTATCGTTGAGAAATTTGGAGATCTGTAGCCTGTTCCAGAAACTCTCTCCACTCTCATAATCTGCAAATCTCCGATTCAACTGTCACACAAAGCACTCTGATTGGTTGATTTGAACGCAATAACCAATCAGAGTGCTTTGTGTGACAGTTGAAACGGGTATTTTAGGATTTTGAGAGTGGAGAGTGTTTCTGGAATGAGCTACAGATGAGATGTCTCGACTGGAGAAAAGCAGATGGCTTCATGATTGAGGAGAATTTAAGATGGTGCACGGAACGTACGTCATGGAACGTAGAACAAACTTAGCAGTTGAAGTGATCCTCACTTGAACTTGGCTTTACATTCATTCACATGGACAGTGCAAAAGGGTCCCGGCAGTTTAGTAGTCAAGGTGTTGCCGCGTTGGTCTTGTAATGCAGAGGTCCTGGGTTCGAAACCCAGCTTGGAACATGACAAATTATGATCCTATTTGCAATTTTTACACATAGTAATACGTCTTGGACTTATTGCTAGAATAATGGGACTTTTTTTAAAAAATTATCATATTTGTGTTAATCACTTTCGTGGTGTCACAACTACTCTAACTCGCTTTACTAAATTTACGCTGTAACCGGGACTTGATCCACCGACCTCCAGGTTACAAGTCCGCCGCCTTATCAATCAAGCTACTGAGGTTGGTTAATGGGACTTAATAGTCCCATTGAGGCAGTAGAAATTATTAGGCGATACCTATTATTTTTAAGACTTAGAGAAAGCTCTGCTCTCGTATTTTCTTGAAATCTCAGTTACTTAGACTTTTAATTTCTCATGACGTAATACAAAATTCTAGGCCATTACATTTCCAATCAGTCCAATCAATTTAAATTATTATTTTTCTGGTTGGTGGTCAACTTCGTAAACCCGCCCATTGAAAGTACTAGTCTACTCTTTAATTCTTTTCAACGTCCATGTCGTCCATTACTAGTATTAGTATCTTCTTTGTTCATACTTCTTAGTCCTTTTATCAGATTTCAGTATTGTTTATAAACTTTAAAGAAACAGCTTATAGGTAAGTTTAGTGAATATCTAGTCCAATAGGAAATATTTAGAAAACATTTCACCAAGCTCTTCAAAGTGTTATATCCTTCGCTTGTAAAGAAAATGTCAAGCATGCGGATTGCGAGTCAAATATTCCAAGCACTACGCCAAAGAGAGAAGAAAAATTCGACATATTCATTCCACCGATCTATGTATGAGCTACACAATACAGAGTGGCACACGATAAAGTGAACGTCCTAGATTTTCTTGTCATATTACACGTTTTTTGCCCAGATTACCCAAGTATAAAATGATTAAAGTGATTTTTTTTTTTGTATTTAACTCAGGTTTAATAAAGGAAAGATCTAATATTTCATAGTATTTCTGTTCCTGGCGATTTTAGAGCAAAATAGTACTATACCAAACTCGTTCTAGTCCACAGTGTTTTTAGATGATTTCATAAAAAAACATAGGTAGGGTCAAGGGGGGTAATTACGAACGATTTTGAGCTACATTTTATAAACATATCTGTAACCCTGAGTTGCTTTTGTAAAATCCATGTCTTGTGATTTTTTTGGTATATAGACTTATTTAGCATTCTAATGGTGCATTATAAATAGTTTTGTGCATACTGTAGTATCTGTTTAGTGGTGTTCTTATTTACCCCCGCCTGTTCGCATTTACCCCCGCCTGACGGGGGTAAATGCGAACACATTATACAATATTAAGAACGAACTTTTTAATGGCAATATGTGCTTTTTATGTACAAATAATACACCAAAATTGTACTTTGTGTCTTTAGCCACCTGTATGACAATATGCAAAGTTTATGGACACACAGGATAGTGGTTTGAATCCTAACCACGAAGATAGTCAGCTCTTATCAAATAGGGTATCTCTATCTTGCAAATAATAGTAATAATAATAATTTCGTGTCCGTGAGATAGGTAAAGATACCTAATTCACGGTGGTGAGAGGATTATATGGACGCCCAGATCCAATGTCTAGGCTCCTTTCATGTCCATTGATTCTATTTGGTTTTAACATCCTGACTTGAGGTAGACAGGACGGGGGTTTCACCCTCCATTCGCTGGGAATCGTACCAGCTACCCACATTAACCTCACCCAGCCTGGGTGGGACCGGAATCGCCAGCCTCACATGTTCGGAGGGGACAGAATTTTCTGTGCGAAAAGTCTGCTCCAACCGGGAATCGAACTAAGGATCTTTGGACTACGGGCAGTAGTCACAACCGTTACGCCACGGAGGCTGGTAATAAAAGCATAATAATAGTAATAGTTAATTATGAGAGCTTTTGAAAGGTGTTTTATATATTTTTTTCATTTTTTTTTTTTTTACAGATTTTGGTCTTATCAATAGTTTCTAGGTCATTGTCAATCTCAGATTTGTCTTCTTCTACCTTCATTTCTTTCTTCTTTTTTGAAACTGTTTCCTCTATATTTCTTTTCGTTTTCTACACTTTCATTTTTCTTCCTTTCTTTTGCTATGTTCAAGTACACAAATACCTTCATTGGGTCCAATACATTAGGGTACTAATATCTTGGTACTTCTTACAACCTCCCAGTATTTCAGGATTTTGAGCCTTACGTTTGGAAAATTCTACTTTGTTTTGCGGAATCTCAAAACACTGCCGTTGCTCTTCTGACAGCCAGGTTGCCATTAAAAACATCTAATACGATAGCAGATATCATTTGTGCTTCTGTATACAAAGGAGGTGGTTTCTTCATCTTGTAGTTCCGGGGCATTCTGAGTGTTTTGATAAATACAAAAAAAGTTTAAGGTAAAACAAACACCCAAAATATGCGTTCGTAATTACCCCATAGCAAAAAAATGCGGGGGTAATTAAGAACACCCAAAAACTATAACTTAAAAAATTGTTAAAACAATTATTTTTGTAAAATAATAAACAAAAACATGCTTTATCAATAATTAAAAGTAAAATAATGATAAAAATTCAAGTAACACTTACCTAAAAAATTGTTTTAAAAAAATCAAAAAACTTCAAAAATCAATTTTTTGATAGATCTATTTTCACTAGCTTACTAACTACAACTGAACATAAATACTATCGAAAACTCGTGTTCAACCTGTAAAAACAATTCAAAATAATAGTATTCAACCACCAGATTCGAAATATCTTATCCTGTTTAGTACAATGACCACTGTTCGTAATTACCCCTGTTCGTAAATACCCCCTTGACCCTAATACTTCTGATTTCTTTAAATTAGAATTTTCTCGGAAGTAAAATCACTGTATAGTGTAAAAATATCACTGGATATTCAAAGTCTTGTTTATTTATGTGTGTGATAATTGCAAGAAATTTAGAATCATTTCGTATCGACCACCCGGTTCGTGTAGAAACATTTTATCATGCAAATACTTAACTGTAGGTACCTACGTACAGTTCACTAATACATTGGGTGATCTGAAACTATGTCATTCATTAGCAGAGAAAACAGTTCTGGCGAGAAATACCTCGTCGCATTCTGTCACCTACATTTGAGGTATCTCAATGCGTAGTTAACGACTTCCCATTGGAAGAATGCGTGAGGGATTCCGATCCGTGGGGTGCCTCATGGATAAATTAATATTGAGATTAACTGAAACCATGGGAAATTCCTCTGAGCTAGCTAGATTTTGTGTTGAAATGGTCCTCTCAGCAGTCTCAACAGAATGTGATTATTCATTTGCACACACTATGGATATTAGTATTATTACAGTGAATATGCCAAAACTACATACCTAATAATTGGTAGTACTCGTATATCATGCAAAAGCTGAATATTAGTCGATAATAATATGCTAAAAATATAACTTAGCTTATTAGACTATCCAAAATTAGATATTAGTAAAGATAACAAATCTACATAATATTATAAATTAGTGGATATGCCAAAACTATAGTTTAGTGGAGATGCCAAAACTATAGTTTAGTGGAGATGCCAAAACTATAGTTTAGTGGAGATGCCAAAACTATAGTTTAGTGGATTTGCCAAAAGTACAGTTCAGTGGATATGCCATAACTACAGTTTAGTGGATATTCCAATACTATAGTTTAGTGGAGATGCCAAAACCACACTTTAGTAGATACTCCAAAACTATATTTTAGTAGATATGCAAAAATAACATACATAGTACTTGGATATGCTGAAAGTACTGTTTAGTTTATTTATTAGTGGATACTTCAAAACTAGACATAATTTGATATTTTAGAGTCAACTCCCAAAAGTGCTCCCGAAAAGAACACACACATCATGTTGTCTGGTATATTCCAAATGCTCAAAGGCTAGATACACCAACACTGAACACTACAGAAATATATATTAGTGGATTGGATAACGACCGACTACTGGATATTTCAGAAATACATAGATATTAAGGGATACGCGAACACTACATATCGGTGGTTATGCCAAAACTACGGATTACTAAACATAGTAGGTAAAACTAAAGAGCCACCTGGTCACTATATTGGTTATCTCTCCACTATATGTTTTCAATGTACAATTTTGTACATATTGTATGTACAATATGTACATAGATGTTGAGAGATGAGCGGACAGCGTGAGAATTGTCATGCCTCATTAATTACACAACTATCCAGTGCTTCCCCTTCCTGACAGTGGACAAACCTGACCAGGCTTTTACTTAGGCTCGTCAAACCCTTTACAACTTTAGATACTTACAATGAGACAATCTATCCTACTTTGAGAATCTGATTATCAAGCATGAAAATTTCAATGTGATTTCTCATTGTGGTACTCTTGATTGAAGTTTTTAGTAATGAAAAATATCAGTCAAAACAAAAAGTAAAGGTACTATTAGCCTGCGTCGATGGCACTTTGAATACACCAGTTCTTATTCAGTCACTGAAGTTAAGCAAAGTCCAGCAATACTAGAATTTGTATGGGTGACCATTCACGTTCGAACCTCGAGATGCTGGCCCCACTCAGGCTGAGTGAGGTTAATTTGAGTAAATGAGTAGCTAGTTTCTGAGTTTACAGCGAATGGAGGGTAAAACTGATATGACCAGCCAGTTGTAAACGATGCCGATGTAAAAGCCAAATAAAAAAAGGTACAATAAAAAAATGAACACACACAATACTTGCTATAAAATTATGTTTTAGATATTCTCGGAAGTATTTTTAGTACTTTTTTTTCCTTTTAGGCGCTTTAACTCTGCTGGGGCAGGTCGTTCGCGCAGCTTTAGCACTGTTAATAACCAATTCTTCTTTCGAATTTAATCGGAGGAACAATAAATCATATTATGTTTGTATAGATTCTCATGGTTCAAGGGCGAGGACAGGAGAACGTTTTTCTGCTGTCGCTGACGTGAGTGCTGTCCTCACTGAAAATTCCACAACTGAAGGTGTGTTCCTGATGTACATTAAACAAGTGAAATAACTTTAAAGTGCACCTAGGTACTTGGACAATTATTCCAGGGTTTCGCCATAATTTTTTTATGATTAAATCATAAAATCGGTACAGTTTTACACCACATTAAGTCCTGAGTTGGCTCGTATAATACAAATAGATACCCACAGTACATTTAGATTTCAATCATATAATTAAATAGTATGTTCTTGGTGTCCACAGAGTTTATTGACATTGTGTATGCTTTTAATAGTTTTAATATCTACTTTATATACTGGCATACCTCGTGAGTGCATTCGACCAGTGGCTCATCTGTGAAAGGGTTCCGAAGACGACCTAAAGAATTTTCCCATATTTTGCAGCTAATGTGTACATCGAGCTAGTTAAGATTGGGTAACTTGAACAAGCTCTTTTACATTCCAGATATAGGTATAATATATGTATGGTATATCCTAGTGGAGAATTGCATTGGTTTCGATCATGCGCGGATATAGCCCTCTTGTACTGGGGGGGCACAATCGCACAATATACCTAAATAGGGGTTGTACCCACCGCTTCGCAAGCCTATCACACACACACTCACACAACACCACCACCACACACACCACACACACACACACACACACACCACACACACACACACACACACACAAATGTCAATATTTTTCGTGTCACCCATCCATTACTGTCCTTATGGAGCTCAAGAATGGCTCATCAGAATTTCGCGATCAATATGTCAAATGAAGACTACAACCCTTGCATAAACATTCTCGCTTTGAGTTGAGTTGATAGTTCGTCACGACATATTTCGAGAAAAAATGTCAGCCAGGTCAAAAAACGTAAATAATTTTTGTTTACCCATCCATTTTATGTCCTTATTCAACGTAGCTCAAGAACGGGTCATCAGAATTTCTTTTCAAATGATTGATATCTCAAATGAAAACTTGAACCCTTGCTTAAAACTTCCTATTTTTGAGTGATAGACCGCCGTGTAAACGTGCCGTGTAAAAGCAAATAAAGGAATAAAAAAATGCACACCAATTTCGGTTAAAAATGTGATTGTTTTCAATCATTTTTTGTACTTTCTCCTTTTAGGCGTTTAACTCTGCTGGGCATGTGTTCGCCAGTAGCACATGTTATAGTAAAATTTCAGTTCTTTCGACATTAATCGGATGGAACAATTCTATTATTTATTATTTCTATGGTTCAGGTGCTTAGAATGGAAGTTTTTTGGTCCACGTGACCGTCCTAACTTAAAATTCAACTGGTTTTCCTTTTTACGTGAATAGTTTAGTGCACTAGACTTGGAAATTATTCCTAGGGCCTTTCGCCACTAATCTTTGATGATTAAATTAAAATTTATTTTTACAGACATTAAGTCCTGAATTGGTCTATATACCAAATGTCCCCATACATTTAGATTTAATCTATAATTAAATCATGTTTTACGGTGTCACAGATTTATGAATTGGGCAATTAGTTTTGAGATGCTCACCCTATAACTCATTCGAGTGCATTGACAGTTCATTTGAAACGGGATTGAAGCGACTAAGAATTTTACATATTTGCAGAATGTGTACCGAGCTATTAAATTGGGGACGTTGAACAGCCCATCCGTAAGGTAATATTATGGTATATCCTAGTGGAGAATTGCATTGGTTTCGATATTTGTTACCTTTTAAGCTATGGTATCGGTAACAGACAAACCCTAATAGATATCCAGCTAGACCGAAATTTGAGTTCTATAATCGTAATTTCATTAACAACAATCACCCTGTTAAGATGGTTTCTTTTTACATCTTTGCATTCAAGGTGGCTTCGTAGAATAGGTCTCAGAGCTGTATGTATGGTACACAAATTTGAATATCCATGAAGTCTGAAAGTTTTCCATGTATTGTGTTGAATTCAAATTTCCTTTTTAAACCGGGCTGTTATGGCAGAAAAAATCTAACTCTAAATCTAATACATTCATCCAGTAGGAGGCGGAGCCGGTCAAATTCCCGGCCACTCCTTTAAATTCTATTCATCGCAAATTTTAGACATTCAGGGGGAAAATAATAGACATTTATGCTATACCTCTGTGGACTTAAGTCTAGATTTTGCGTATTGTTGTAAATGAGGAAATTTTAGTCCGGACTCGAACTTGTTATCTCAATTTTGCGTTATTAATTTCTATGTATTCATTAAAACAACATAGACAGATAGACACTTCAAGTTGTGAGGAAATGTAAAATCACGAGATAAATGACAACACTAAATCTATTAACTGCTCATTTATTGTGTTACTAAATTAACATTTATGCTAAATAAAAATGAATTAAAATGTTTGCTTTCAGTATTATTTAATCAACATGTTTTTTTTTTCATTTTAAGAAAAACAATTATTTACAATTAATTACTTTAACTCTTATTCTCTCCACAGCTACCTAGCAATAAACGTGCAATTTATTGTAATGTTTGAATAGAATTAACAAAAACAAAAAGTAATTAAGTTGATAATTATAATTACAAATGATTGTCGTGTTGTAATTCCAGATAATTTCTCTTCTAGAATGCTGGTTCAGTTTGTGTATTAATTTTCAAAGTAGATTCTATCTATACCTATCTATGTATCCTTCTGTTGGACTTGAACTGCATTCAATCTCATTTACATTTATCATAATTAGTTAAGGTAATATGTTCCTAATGAACATACTATTAATATTATTTATTTTAGAAATAAACAGAATTATGTATAGGTATATCTTTGTTAAAGATTCCCTCGTTGTAAAATAACAGATTAATTTGTTAGCATATCTTAACTTTTGTGATATTGGCGATCTAATGTGAAAAAACCAGTGATCTGAATATGCCTGTTTGCCTGTGTCATAAACCACACCAAGTTGATAATATATTGCTTTTTATCAACATAGATTGCGTAACCCAAAAAAATATTGCTCCGAATTGAACCTAAAAGTATTATGTTCAGAGAGACACGGACAAGCGGTTGAAGTTGAAAACTAAGAAGGCAAATGAATATGACAAATAGGTATGAGACTCTACCTCAAAGTAAAATTATATTTATAAAAGTGCTACTATTGTAAATTGAATAAAGAAATTGTAAAAACCCGTTCTTGCGTTCAATTATGAGAATACATAGAAAATTGCATCCCTCTACTATAAACCGTAATGTTTGAAGAAATTCTACCACATTGTACGAACCCTTAGAAAAATGATTACTTACATACGCCCAGAAACTTCAGGAGGGCTCAGACCCATCCTCACCCTTTGTTACCTACGCCCATTCATTTAAATGCAGTCACCCTTTAAATTTCCCCCACCTCAATAGTTCATAAAAAATATTTCCCCCGTAAATGAAGTATGGCTGGAAATGGGAAAATGTTCCAGTGAGGCAGAAAATTAGTGAAAGGATAACATAACTCATTCTGTTCGTGTTGGAGGATGGGGCGAAACCCTTCTGGTTCCAATGGAGGACGAATGACAGACTCAGCCAAGTGAGGGAACCTACTTTATGTACTCTGCTGTTGGGATGTTAAAAAGGGAGAAGGACCAGTGTCTCGCTAGGGAGAGTACTATACACAGAGAACCGTCTAGCAACCCTAACAAGCCAGGCTGACTTGGAGTTTCCCAAGAGTTTAATGGCTCATAAAGAAAAAGCTCAAGTTCTCACGATGGTTGATCGATTGCACATAAAATATGTGGTTCAAACGAGTCAAATTTTCCACTTAAGTTAGCCGGATACCATCACTCCCCCAATTGTAGACAAGCTGGTTGGTTATAACTACAATAATAACAACTATGTACATAATGAGACTTACACGAGAGAAGTAACAGAAAATTATTCTTTGCAACTCATTTACAAATGTTGCGAAAAATAAATATAGGGCCAATGCCTCGGGGCGGAACTCGGGTGAAGCCGAAATTTCAATCGTTCTGTTGGATTTAACTTGTTTCCTAACTTACCGCTCACCAGTTGAGACCTTTTTACTACCGTAACATTGACCAAGGTAGGTTCTTATTTGAGCTTACAGCTTTCTTAAATGTATTAGTGGAGTTAAAGGCTGTAAAAGAGAAAGTGCTGCTCCGTCCCTTTAAAACATTTTCAGCCTTTTCCAAGAGTCAGGTATAAAAAGAAGAACCATGCTCTCGGAGTTTAATCAATATAAGCGCTGTGGAATGTGCTGTCAAGAACAAGGGAGGGGGGCTTATGATGACAGCAGAGAGGGTTGAAACGATTTCCACTTGTGTGACTGCCTTCAGAACAGCTTATGTTTAAGCTTTATATTATCCTAGTGCGAAAGGATGAAGTAGTGATCTGAAGATAAATTTGTGTTCATAGTACAATAATTGTGTTACATACTATGTTTGCATTGTGAAACAGCTTGTACAGAAAAATTTGGGTTGGATCACGTAGATATAGATATTTCAAAAGTAGAAAAATTAAAAAAAATTGAGTTTGAATGTTCTATGAATGTTAATTCAAAATTAGAAACAAATTCTCTTTTATAGCACTTATAGAGATCCACAGCTATATAAAAGACTTTTTGTTTCCTTGAGAAGATTTGGTCTACCAAGTGTGTTGTATTAAATGCGGGCGTAGATTCATGCTTTTCAGATGAAATTATAGATAGATTCATAGTTGTGATACGTAAAACCAAGTATGAGGGACCAAAAAAAAGATTACAATAAAGATAAGGGAATACCGTCCCTTAAATTACTTAAGTCGAACTTTCCACCAATCACAGAGCAACATTATTTATATCTCCGTTAAGGAACAGTCTTTAGTCATCCTCATTAAAACCTTTTCTTATAGCTTGTCCAAGTTGTGCTTTATTTAGACTATCAGCGCAAGACAACGTCCCAGTATCTAGTTTGTGCTTAGGAAACGCAAAGAGTGCGGATTGCAGAGCTACAAGTGTGAGCCTTTCACCGAAGAGAGGGATAAAGTTTACCTGCCATTGTCGAATAGGTTGTGTAGGTCGCCGTTGGATCGATGGAGCTCGCCTGGTCGTGATGCAGTCGATGGTGCGAGTGCCCAGAGGTCCAGGGTTCGACTCCCGCCTTGCTATGGTGATATTGATGAGGTAACCGGGACGTGGGGGGTAAGAGGAGGCTGGAGTACTGCGCAGCCATGTTGTGGTGGTGATGGTACTCGTGCACAGCCCTGCGGAGCACCAGACACATTGGGTGAACATACTTTAAGGAATTCAAGACATTAGGTGCCAAATTGTGAAACAATTCAAGTTAAGATAAGCCAGACTGTCCTTCAACTCGGGCTATAGTGCGCTGTGATTGGTTAAAATTTCGACTTGAGGGCGTGTATACCTTATCTTAACTTTAGTCTTGTTTCATAATTAGGCCAGATGATTTGAGACTGCAATATTATAATTAGATAGCAAAGGGTATTGAAAAAAATCACCATTACAAAATGGATATCACCAATCAGTATTTTTCAGTCATGAAACCATAAACTAAATACCCTATGGAGCTTGACCGGAATGAAGAATATTACCTGGTCTTTTTTTTTGTGTTCTTAACTGTTTTCTGTTTTGAAAATATGAGAATATTACTATCGGTAGTGTGAGTAGAGTTGGGTGTCGGTCTCTTTAATTGAAAGAGACTACAAGAAGGTATGGAAGTTGAGAAAAATGTTTTATTTATGTACACGAATATTATATACAAAACATACATATGTTAATATTAAATAGGTATCATTGCCCTCATATAATAATTGTTGTACCTGTTTATTCTGGCCAGGTTCATTAATTACTTCCTGCCTGGCCTATTAATAATTAATACAAAGATAAACAGACTAATTCGCGTGTACCTATGATATTTATTATAATTTTTGTTTTTGCTTCTTGCTTCTTTTCTGTTTTACTTTATTTTAACATTATACACCCAAGAAAAAGTGAACCTATAGAGTTTTCTCTATAGGTTTTTTCATGCAACATACTAAAATACTAAGTACCTACCTATAGTTATACTCGTATGTTGGTATCCTAGTGTTTTAAACATGGTATTTTGCTATTTTAATGATGATTTGATGAGTCCGCATGTAAATATTCATAAATATAATGAGCTTGATTTTAAATGCTATTGTAAATAGTTCCATGTCAAGTGATTCGATTTACGTTTATACAATACCTATATTCATATAGGAAAACAACGATTAATCTACTACGATTTCTTCTTCAGAAAAATCTCATCAAGTTACCTTATTACCAGGCATTACATGTTCGTATCCATGCAACATTGCAACATGCATTGGTTGCGGTACAAGCTTTTTGTACCGATGCGATGTCAGAGTTTTAATCAATCACAACGCACTATAGCCACAGTTGAAGCTTATCGTAACTTTAATTCTGTTTTATTATTCGGCGCTTAGTTTTGATTTTGCTGGATGTGTGGCAGGCCAAAGACAGCAAGAAAGTATAATAAGTTATGTTCAAGTTATCATATTTGTGTTCATCACTTTCGTGATGTCACAACTACTCAAACTCGCTTCACTAAGGGCGAAATTAATAGACGTTTTTATAATACCTCTGTGGCGCTAAGTCACTGATTGCGTACAGTGTAAGATAGGGAAAACCGACGCTTAGAAATGACTTAAGTTATCGATGTTGTCTAATAATTCCGCCCTAAATCTTGGCTGAACTTGATTTTGAACCACCGTACTCCAGGTTACGATCAGGCTACTGAGGTAGGTTTACCTATGGTGATGGTGGGCGGCGGCGGTGTACTGCTGGTAGTGGGTGTGCCAGGGGTCTGTGGCGGCGGCGGAGGGACTATGATACATGGAGGTCTCGGAGTAGAAGTCTCCGGGGTGGGGGGTGGGGGCTCCCTGGTAGTTGGAGTTCCAGAAGCTGGCCGGTAGATTGCGCGACGTCAGGGGAGAACTTTCTGAAACCAGACATCACATGTGCAATTATTGACTTGAATATCGACGATATTATATTATTATTATTTTTATATAAATATTTATTAATAAGTGAACATATAAAACTTTCCCTATACCTTTTCCCAAACCTACTTTTGGTCGGCATTATTTAACCTCATGGTTGAGTTTGGTTGGTTGTGGCACAATTTAACGGCTGCATGTCCTTCCTAACGCCAACGATTCTATTTGATTTAACATCCTGATTAGGACGGGGGTTTTACCCTCTATTCGCTGGTAATCGTACCAGCTATCCACATTAATCTCAGCCAGCCTAGGTCGGATTGGAAATGCCAGAGCCTCACATGTTCGGAGGGAATAGAATTTTCTGTGTGAAAAGTTGTCAATGGGGAATCATACTCAGAATCTCTGGGCTACAAGCAGTAATCATAACCGTTACGCCACGGAGGCTGGCGTATATAAATATACAATATTTACCTGCAGAAATTTCTTCCACCCAACCCTTATAAGTCAATTACATTATAAAGATACATACATTCCTTAGCTCGATATTTTATAGATTTCCAGATACCTCTATCTGTTTCCCAGACACGCCACTAGAAGTTGGAAGTATATAATATAATATATACATATTGCAATTAAAGTGTTCACCCCTTATTCATTAGACTAGCTACGCCACTACATATCTCTTCAGAATTACAAACACTTACTGACTCATATATTACATTCTATATACATTATAAATGCATTCCTAACCTATATACTTAAACGTACATTCTCATCCACCTTTATCAGTGCGACACTGGACGTATACCTATCTATGTACATCGCAATTGAAGTATTTGCCTGTAAAAAATACATTAAACGTCTATCACTCATGCTCATGATAAACTATTAGGTACCTGCATTGTGTAACGAGAGATTTATAAATAAACACTCAATGTTTGAATTGTGTTTCTCAGGCCAACAGATTCTTCCGGAAAAAATAGAATGAAGAGAGAGAGAAAACTCTTTATATATCTCTCTCTCTCTCATCAGGGAAAGAGAAAGGGAGAGAGAGGGAGAGGAATATTACATGAAACTTTATTAAAAATCGTACCAGCTATCCACATTACCCTTACCCAACGTGGGTTGGGCCAGAAATATTAGCCTCACGTGTTGGGAGGGAACAGAATTTTTGTTAGAAAAATCTGCCCAACATGGGGTCGAACTCGGGATCTGTAGACCACGGGCAATATTCACAACCGTTACATCACGGGTGCTGGCAGGATTGTTCTTTCATCACGCCACTACGTGAATGTGCGGAATTTTCATAAGAGATTTTAGTTTCGGCGTTGGAATCAATATGATAGCAGAGAGGAGATCAAATAGAAGTCGCCGCACCGCGACGCTAATCCGGAATAAACCACCTTGTAGCCAATACGCTCCGACTCGCATACTCACTACAGCTCTGTAGTAAATTCCTCAAGTGAAAAGTAAAAGAAGAAGAAATCCCGCATGTTACCCACTCTATCATATCAGTCCCATCTAAAATATAAAATTCACAGTAACGTAAAAAAACGAAAATACACTCGTAAATAAATTAGTGAAAAACCGGTCCAAAATTTGGAATAGTATAATAAAGATATTGTCGGACAAATGGAAACATTCAGCGGTACAATGCAGGTTGTAGTAATTTGAATTTAGACAAATTGTAGACTTGTAAGTTGCAGGGGTCACAAATTGAAGACTTGTAAGTTGCAGGATCTACAAGTACCGGAAGGTGTCACTCTATTATTCTCATTTATCTCCTTATGCCACTCGTTAACATACAACTGTTAACTCGTATTATGAACTTGTACTTAGCTACATTTGCTATTTTTTGGCAGAATAAATTATCCTTTTTGGCAGAATAAATTATCAAACCAAGACCTGCGTAAAAGTAAGCGTTTGATTGAGAGATCTTCTAGCCGAAGATACACACACCTGTCAGGACCAAGTGTCATCAGCAAAATGTATCCTAGACTAACATAAATAAAAACTATTATAGATTTGAGGGAGACTGAAAAATGACGTCGACTTTGTCTCATTGTGATGATAGTCTTCTTTTTTTTAATTTTGGTTGACATACTCATATATCAGGACGAGTTTGACTAAATCATTTGTTAGGATAATTAAATAGCAGAACAAATTAATTAACTAGGAAATAGGAATATAATAATTGCAAAATACAAAAAAATGGTGGCAAATTAAAGAAAACTGAGTCAGTAATGAAAAAGAAAGGAACATACACAACAAAACGGAAATCTTCTTACCAACTTATGACAAAATGATTAAGCTCATAGTCAACTGTTCTCTCTCTCTCTCTCTCTCTCTCTCATGTAGTTACCGGGACAGGAAGACAGAGGGTAAAACCTCCTTTGCTTTTCTGTCCCGGGCGGAGGCAATCTCTCTTTTTGTGGTGTTTGATTTATAAAATATAGAGTTGATTGTCTAACAGAGACAATAACACAAATCGTAGGTGCTCTTAACAGGGTGGGAGTTAGGAAGCGCATTCAGCAGTAAAGTTTGGAAGTATTAGGAGTGACAGAAACAACCAACTTGAACTATGTGGAAGTCCACTGTCCAACCCCTATGAGGAAGGGGTTGGACAGTGCCGACCCCGACTAAATTTGGGAAAAGGCAAAGTCGAAGAAGAATATCCCATTACATAATTATTATGTATTTATTCTGAGAAGCATAACATGAGTGCGGTGAGTATGAGGTATGAGCTCAGTGAGTAGGGAGTAGATAATGTTCCGGGTCAGAATGAGTAGCATTCCGTCCTCCGTACAGCGGCTAGAGTTCTCATGAGAGCCGGCCTCATTAAACTGTCCTGTACTCTGAGTCCTCAGCAGCGTAATCTCTGTGCTCGATCGATTTCCAAAAATAAACTGATCAAATAAAAAGATCCAAATCACACAACACGAGCAATAAAAATCATGCGCGGATATAGGGGGGGGCACGGGGGGCACGTGCCCCCCAGATTTTTTCGGTAAGCGGTGTTTCTCAAATTTCATTATACCTATTCCCGTAAATAAAAAAAAATCTCAATGAGTTAGGGGGGCACTGGCCCCAAAATAATTCCTAATTCTAAGACTAATCCCGTTAAAAAAAAAAGATCTCAATGAGTTAGGGGGGCACGGGCCCCAAATTAATTCACAATTCTAAGACCAATCCCGTAAAAAGAAGATCTCAATGAGTTGGGGGGGCACGGGCCTCAAAATAATTCCCAATTTTAAAACTAATCCGTAAAAAAAAAGATCTCAATGAGTTAGGGGGGCACGGGCCCCAAAATAATTCCCAATTCTAAGACTAATCCCGTTAAAAAAGATCTCAATGATTTAGGGGGGCACGGGCCCCAAAATAATTCTCAATTTCAAGACTAATCCCGTAAAAAAAAAAAAGATCTCAATGAGTTCGAGGGGCACGGGCTCCAAAATAATTCCCAATTCTAAGACTAATCCCGTTAAAAAAGATCTCAATGATTTAGGGGGGCACGGGCCCCAAAATAATTCTCAATTTCAAGACTAATCCCGTAAAAAAAAAAGATCTCAATGAGTTCGAGGGGCACGGGCTCCAAAATAATTCCCAATTCTAAGACTAATCCCGTTAAAAAAAGATCTCAACGAGTTAGGGGGGCACGGGCTCCAAAATAATTATCCATTTCAAGACTAATCCCGTAAAAAAAAAATTCAATGAGTTAGAGGTGCACGGGCCTCAAAATAATTCGCAATTCTAAGACTAATCCCGTTAAAAAAAAGATCTTAATAAGTTAGGGGGGCACGGGCCCCAAAATAATTCTAAATTTTAAGACTAATCCCGTAAAAAGAAAGATCTCAATGAGTTAGGGGGGCACGGGTCCCAAAATAATTCCCAATTCTAAGACCAATAAGAAATAACTAAATAATAAAGTTTTCAAATCCACACAGATTGTCCGAGAAACCTGAAATTTTACCTATAGGTCCATTTGGATCAGGGAATATATCTTTGTGTTCAGCTAACGGGGTAAGGACAAAAAATGGATGGTTAACACATAAAATCACATTTTCTTTTTTTTTCCAAAAATTTGTCGTGACGGCGCCACGGCGGCGGCGTATCAACTCAAAAAGAGAAAGTTTTAAGCAAGGTTTCAAGTTTTCATTTGAGATATCAATCACGAAATTCTGATGAGCCGTTCTTGGGGGGGGGTGTGGCTTGCGAAGCGGCGGGTGCGACCCGCTAATTAGGTATATTGTGCGATTGTGCCCCCCCAGTACAAGAGGGCTATATCCGCGCATGATAAAAATACTTCCCAGTCTTCGGATCTTGCGCTGTCTCTTCTAAAGGGTGACGCAAAAGCTTGTACACAATATCTGAGATCGTATTTTAAGGACCGAATCTAACTGGCCACTATCCCTTTACTCGGGATAGTGGTTTGGCTACACCCGAGTTTGTGAGCCTGGGAATCCTGGATTTGAGAATAAAGATACTATCCAAAATAATCTTTCATTTTCTCGTCGAGATTTGACCTCACAGCACTGGTGTGGGGGTGCTTGAATAACTACTGAATTAAAAAGACTTGTAAGTCTAAGTTTAAGTCTGTGACTAGACGGGTAGTGTGGTGAAATCTCTTTTATTAATGTTCAACCAGAGGAGTACGCTCTTCAAGTGTTTGTACGGACTCCAGCATGACCCTGTATACTGGTTTCTGCATGGTAGGTCCCGAGCTTCAGATCTTGCCGGTTTGAAGACTCTTGCCTATTTGTTGAGGAAAAAGTCCAAAACTAAAGTGAACTGTGAATATTTGTTTGGTATAGTTTCTTTGGGCTGTGGACTATTTTGTCCAACGGCGAGAACCCAGGGTTTGTGCTTTACATTGGGTGGGTTGTAAATCTAGCCTAGACCTATTTTTAAGAAAAGGAGAAAAAGGAGAGAGAGAGAAAGGAGAGTTAATGAGAGAGAGATAATGACAAATTCTAGACTAATAGATGAGGTAAAGAGCCTGTTCATGGGATAATTCTTTTATTTCTTCAAGAAGTCCGTCAATTGCCATTTAGGTGTGGTGTGTGTGTGTGTGTACTTCTCTTACGAAGAGATCACAAGTAATTAACAACGTCAGAGCTGTGACTGTAGCACTGTACGCGCCATTAACTATGAGGCAGTCTTAAGAGCTCAGACCTCAACAGTAACACCTAGCATAATATAATAACAAGCCATGATTTTCAATTCACCGAATCGAGCTGGACAGTTTAACTGTCCCAGCAGCTACTTTAGAGTAGGCATAATTCACCATGATAAACTTTAATTTGGTACAACACAAGCAGAGACTCGACCGCGCTTCGCATAAAATCTAGAGCGCATTTCGCCCTAGTGTTCGGTAATTTCTTGCCTTGAGTTTCTTTTTAATTTGTAAATTATCAAAAAAACATTTGAGTTTAAAATTTCTAGGTTTATTTATATTTCAGTTAAGTTGGTTTGATCACTGAAGAGATATTATTCGTAGGTATTATTGAAACTTTTGCAGTTGTGTACATAAGAACTTCACCAACCTCAGTAGCGTGATTGATTAGGTGGCGGACTTGTAATCTCGAGGTCAGTGGTTCAAGTGCCAAGTTAGGCAAAAATTTCGGAAATCAAATTTAAGTAATTGTGATTAACACAAAAAATATGATAATATAACAATCTGCATGGAAACAGAAGTTAAAGCTAGTCAGAAAATCAATTATACTTGTTCTACAGTCTACAGCATCACTCATAAGATCATTAAAACTTCTCGACACTCGTACTGGAATTGTAGTTCAATAGGTTCATTAAAATTCGGTTGAATGTTAAAAGTCTATTGACTGGATTAAAAACGGAAAAGGATAAGAGAAAGATAGAATATCAAGGATCATGTTAACGAGTTAATTAACATTGTTACTCCGAGATAAAGAGGTGTTGGGGACAGGTCACAGGAATCTGGGGAATGTCGAGATGCTACCAGATTGTTTTCTCATGTTCCAAGTCCGTCTGATTCTGATATCTGTTACAAATATTATTATGGGGACAGATGAGATGTGGTGGAATTAAAAAATAAATAAATATGTAGATGAACAGGCTGCGTCCAGAAACGAGAGAGATTTTAGTTCTTAGAAACACCGAACCGGTTTCATTTTAACTTTTTCTCAACACAAAGAGATTTTACAACAGTAACAAAAATTACTAAAAAAATCTGTTGAAAATTACCTATGATTTATTCACTTATGGCAATACAATCATTCACCATTAAGCCACCCTATAATACTAAAATGAAACATATACAATTATACATATTAACTGGAAAAGACATAAAACAATGATTAATTTTTATTTAATATCACGAGAATTTAAATATATTTAAAATCATAAAGAAATTATATACCTACTAGTGTAAAATGGTACTGCAGGAATACTTCAAATCATCCGAAAATATCAAAAAAATTTAAAATCGGAAACTCAGAAGGTTCAAGAAAGATCTTTCTGTCATCAGTAATCTTTCAGATTATCGTCAGTCATGTCGCGTCGGTGTGCATTCATCTTACGAAGCCGGTTTACATACTTGAATAAACACGATACGAAATCCAAGTTCTTGTTAATAGATTATCAAATCGAAAAAACTAATAATAAAAAAATGAACTCTTGTTTAGCGGTTAACTTTTGGGATGAAATGGTTAGATAAGAGTCGTGTTATAGGATCTGACTAAACTAATCCGATCGAGCTGGTTTGGACGCATGTTTTTGTCACAGGTTTTACAGGCACAGTTTATTAATTTATAAGCCTACCTCAGAGGACTTGTCTGAACTTACAGTAGAGCACCAATACCTCTGTTCTGTGACCTTGGCGAGCAACTCAAGACAATGTATCTCGGCTTGTGACAGCGAGGACAGGGATAACAGATAGCTTTTGTTGTGTCGTAAATTATTGGAACCTTCGAGCTCATATGATGATACCTACTCTTTGTTTCGAAATAAAAGTATCCTAGAAATGCAGGTTCAACTTTGAGATTGGATATTTACATTCAAGCTCAAAATCCATGATAGAAACTCATTAAAAACTTAACGAAAATTTTATACATGTGTCTAGTAACTTGTGCTTGCACGGTTTCCCTCGTAACTTTAGAAAACCAAAGCATAACCAGTATGAGACATTGGAATCTAGAAAGGAAAAGTAAATAATAATTAGGTACGAAGTATGTAGGTATAAAAACAGCTGTTGAAGAAATTGGTCGGTCTGTAAAGCACCAAAAAAAAGTCCTTCTGAGTTATTTTACGAAGAAGAATACCAACGTGTTCTGTGGAAAATTGAAGACTATTCTCAACCTAATTATGACAATCTTGCAAGCTATGTTTTAATTCCAATCTCCTAACCCTAGCACCTACTATTAGCCTACACTCCTGGTGTGATATTTTTTTATTGTTTGACATGAAAATAATATTCATCATAACTTGAAAAATTCATAGTTTTCATACTCAATTACTCATGGTTAGCTAAACATGGTCATTTTCTCCTCCTAAAAATTGAGAGATACCTGACCCCTAATAAATAGGCAGAGAAAAAGAAACGACCAATTTTTACAAGAATACTTGGAATTAATACAGTATGTACATATGGGTCTGTACAGTATATACAGACTTACAATTCAATCATTAGGGTTGAAAGTATTTCTAACATTTTTAACCATTTTTCAGCAAAATTTCTTTACAAAAAAGCTTTTCTTTACTTTTTCTTGGCGCATTCTTTGATCAATTTTGTTGCGGCCATTATAAATGACTAAATAAAGAGACGCGAATCGTATGAGAAAGAGAGAGAGAGAGAAAAAAAGAGAGAAGAGTTAGAACAAGACTAAAGACAGAACAAGGTTATGTCAGTTTTGCGTTTTGTGAGGATTCCAGTGTCGCCTGAACCTAACTTCAGTTCCTTGAAATAGTTTGCTGCCCTTTTAGAGAACATGGCAATGTGCTCAGTCAAACTGCTTTGTATAATTCTCAATATTTTCAAACCTAGTTGTAGCCGTGGCCGCATTGTACCACTGGAGCGTGACGCTGAGCGGCAATCTTCATGTTACGAGGATGACATCTGTTCAAAACGTGGACGTTGAGTGTGCTAACTTTCCTAACGTTCTGAGGCTGACATTTGCTTTGGGCAGATGATTGCATGCGCATGAGTACGGAGACTTCCCTAACATTCATGAGACTACCTTCATGGCAAAAACCTCTGCCTTTTGATTTAAACCTTCTGGGTTTGAATTCTGGTTGTGGATTTACCCGCTATCAATAGATGCCCAGTTAGACTACACTGGTGAAGTGACGAGCTATGGACCTAATTCTATGGGCGGATATGAATCTGCGTCCTACTGCCTACAAGTCGAGTGCCCAAGAACACAACACAACCCACCCTGTATAAGTTACCTTAAAGGACTTTTAGGAGCACTCTGTTCGTCTAAATTACAGATAGTAAGAGTTAAAGATTATTTTGCGTATTTTAGCACATCCACTGATTTTACTATTTCGATGGTGTCGCCACTTTGATTTGTCTACTATTTTGCTAGAGGCCAGAGGACAGGCAGGAGCAAATTATAGACTCACCTTGGGTGAGCCATCAGCTCGATGAATCTAATGACAGTAGAAACACAAACAAACAAATCATAAGATTTTAAAGCCCTCTGATCACAGTCCGAAGAGAATTTTTCTCGAAACAATAATAATACCGGTCGACGCCGAACAGATATCACCGCTGATCTCTCGGCGAGTTTTTTTTATTCTTTTGTGGGAATGAAACTCCAAACATGTTAACTAATTTATGATCCGACTTTATAATACAAATTTAATTCTATGCGATTTTTTTCCTCTCGTTTTAGTGTTAACACTTTTTCTCCTCAGCGGTCAATTAATGTATTGCTCAGGCTGTGTCCAGGACTCCAGCCAGCAGTGCCTTGTGAACTCTGATTTATGCAGAGCAATAAGATTAGATTAACTTGATAAACATACCTAGCGAGAATTAGCATGACCACAGTGTTTCCCTCCTTTTCCATTATTCTGTTTGCAATTATCCAATGTGGTATCAATTCAATTGTTTTGTTCGGATTGTCCTTAGCTCTTCTGAAAGCGGTTACTTCTAAATGAATATTACACGGAGTGTATTTCTAATGTAGTGGTTTAACGTTAAAGCCTCCTAAACAGGTGAGAGCTAAGACTGAAGGGACAAAGGATCAGCAGGCTATTACAGGATCAAATAAAGAATATATAGATCGCCTCTACATCAGGGACAGAACCAGGAGAAAGGGACTAGCCCGGGCGTGAGCCAATTAACAGCAAACCAACATATAGCCAGTACAGGGTACCAGCGGTGCCTCCTACTGACTGTTGGTCAGATGAATCTAGATCAAAGCGTTACATGCAAGTAATTTTCAGATGATGAGTAAGATCATGGAGGAATAAGTAATGGAGAACTAGTATTGCTTATCATTATTACATTCAAAAACATAAAAAAAGAAAAGGCTGTTTGTAATTTGTTATTGTGGTGATTTCCATGTTGTTTCAGCTGTGTAAAATGGCGGATTTTATTCTCCATTATTGTTATTCCTCCACGATTAAGATGATGTTTCAGTTTCACTTGCATCTTCAGGACTTGCGATTTCCCACCATAGGGAAAAGAGCATTGAGTGTGTCACAATAGTTAAGGTCGGTCGCTACTGGCTGTCAATACGTCTTCCAAGTGACGCGATGCTGAAAGATGTTGCTTGTCATGAAAAGTTCACGAGGAATCTCTAGACAAATATGGAGTGAAGATCTTTCGATGAGAACCCGACGGGAGGAATGTTAACAGTAATGTCGAGTAATTATGACGGATGAAGGAAAAACTGGTTGATAGTCGATTGGAACAGCAGGACATCTAGTCAATAGATTCCGTAGGCCTACGTCATATTTATGCTAGATATGTCGTCCATTTAACATTCGTTCATAAGTAATTTGTTTTATAAGAATGGAAGAATCTATGATTCAGACACTATAATCAGAGTTTCGTTCTATACACATTGAAGTTTTTGGACGGAAATTTTTTTTCACCTCCTGATACTTACAGGAAAAGTAACTACTGTGTTAAAATAAACATTAAGTATTGAATAGGTTCTGTGATACTATAATAGTTAAAATAATACTTAGTAGAGACTGTCGTTAAGCAATAATTTTTGTGTTATATGCTGGATATAACTCTTTGCGGGTTCATATAAAACTGTCTCTTGAGAAATAGCTTAATGCTTATTGTAAGAATGTGATTTTACAATGAGTTCTCAAGTGGATATGAAGGTATATAATTAAAAGTGTACAGCGACGACATAGTAGCACCCTTAACAGGGTTAGAGTTAGGAAGGGCATACAGCAGTAAAATGTGGAAGTAGGAGGGCCAGAACAAACAACCACAACCATGAGGATGGGATTGACTAATCCCGACTTTCAAAAGAAGTAAGTTTGTGAAATAAAAATAAGAAGAAGAAGTTATAAGTAGGACAGTCCAATTAATCCAGCAGTAGTTTTTGGGTTATTGGTATGACATGGTGGATTTCACATAATAACAAAATATTCATGCATCAGGTGGAATTTGAACCAATCCCTGAGTTCCATAGGTTACGAGACTAACGCCTGAACCACCCGACCAACATTGCATGGCCAAAAGAATAAATGAAAAAGAACTCACCTTTGGTTGTTGAGGTAGAGGTTTTGTTAGACTCGGCGGCGCCCGTACTGGCGCTACTGGTGCAGCTCAGGGCGCGACTGAAGTGTTCATCCACCACGCTCTCTACATCGCCGTGTAGTGGGTGAACACCACACAGTTGGCGGAGACGTACTGCGCTCTGCTTCCTCCAGGCGAGCTCACTTCCTCTTCGTCATCTTCATCATCTGCGCCTGATGGACCTGCCAGGTTGCGAGAGGACAGCCCCGCAACAAAACCCGGAATGGACATTTATAACCCCTCTTATAGAAGTTTACAAAGCAATTACAGTCGAACATGCATAAACAGGATTTGTGTAGGTAGGAAACCTGGATAAAACAGGTCTTGTGTAAGCAGGAAACCTGGATAAACAGGACTTGTGTAAGCAGGAAACCTGGATAAACAGTACTTGTGTAAGCAGGAAACCTGGATAAACAGGACTTGTGTAAGCAGGAAACTTGGATAAACAGGACTTGTGTAAGCAGGAAACCTGGATAAACTGAGGAAATAATCGTTGTCTTGATAGAGGTTTTCGCTTAGTAAACTTTAAAAGCAGGAATCCCGGTCTCTTGAATTCCTGTTTGTCCAGGTTTGACTGTATGACTGGATTAAAAATAAAGTACTGAAGGGCTAAATCCTGGTATAGTTTTCCTTGAGAATTTTGTCGATAGTGAAAATCTTAATTTCTAAACCATGGGTCAACATCGATCGTAGAGAAGAGAAAAGCGCTAGTCCATCCAGTGCACTGTTCATTAATCAAGTACCTACCTATAACCTATTAAACTCACAAACAACACCACGTCCTCATTACTATCAATCCCCAACACCATCACAATTCTCAATAATATCTCGTATCTTCCTATCTATTTTTCAGATTATCAATACTTGAAATTACTCATCTTCTAAATGTCAAGACACAGGTGATAGCAGTGAAAGTTAAGAATCACTCACTTCTCGTCCTACAAAGTTTCTGATTCTCACAGAACACGGAACAACCGACATGAAATTATACACAATATAGTGGACGCATGTTTCTTGTACGGAAGAAAGCTAATAGATTCATTAGAGCCATTCATAGAACTGATATCAATCCTCCAGTCTTGGTTGTTATATTCCCGGAATCGAGTGACAACAATGTGATGTTTGTTACCTTAACAGAAGAACTTTGTGAGCAGCGACACTTTCGTGAAGCTTATGTTGCGAAAACTCTTCCATCTCTTCAACCTGGTGTTGATGGACCTACGTGTGAATATCACAACTTCTGTGGATATTACAATACCTACTGTGTACACTGGGCCAAAAATAAATAAATAATATTGTTGTTTCAATTGACGTTAGACCTACTACCTCAGTAGTTTGATCGATAATGCAGGGGCTTGTAATCTGGAGGTGGGTGGTTCAATTCCTGGCTTCAGTGAGTATTTAGTAAACGAGTTTGAGTAGTTGTGATATCACGAATGTGATTAACACAAATATGATAACTTTTAAAAAACTTAGACCTACTGTGGAAAAGTTGTGCCAAGATAAGATAAGAGCGCCAACAATTTGCTAAATTGACCGATTATTATCGATAGAATAATTAAAAATCAATTCCTTGCCCAATGCCGACGCCGACCCAAGTTGGTTTGAGAAAAGGCAAAAAGTGAAAAAAGATGATGGTGATGTCATTCAGAAGAAAAAAAATTTTGGTCGAATTACATTAACTGTGCTTGTTGTAGAATTAGTTTCGGCTCTACTGCAAGGGACTAAACTTCAATATGTTACATACGTATTGTAATGAAATTGAGAGGTTTAAGGGCGAATTTATCAGACAAATTTGGGTTCATAGTTCAATTCAGGACTAACATTTCTCCATTTGAAATTCGCAAAATCTAGTTGCCGGAGCGTTTTCACCATGCAATCTGAATGCACACAACTCATGATATAAAGTCCCATGGTGTGCGGGTTACATTTACTCTAGGAATCAGAAATATCAGAATCACTTCTTGTTGGATATACTCGCAGCTCCGAGACGAAGAACTAGAGTTAATTGCTCTGAAAAGTATAACAAGGCCTGCACTATTAATACTATTATACTGTGGGAACAAGGTAGGATGTCGCGGCTTGTTTGTCAGAGAAGAAAAAAAGCATTACGGAATTAATTGATATTGCTTGTATCGTAATTCACGATTTAGAGCTTTCATTGGTAAGAGAAAATATCACTCGATGCAAATTAGTGAGAAATGATTCATTCGAGTGTGCAGAAACAAGTATGTACCTGTGTTACTACCGTGTGAACTATTTCCTTGCTATCCAGTAGCCAAAGTTTGTAATTGTGGAACTCGTCAGTTATTTAGTGAAAAAATTTGATTTTGTTTTGTGGCTTCACTAGGCTCGGGCAGGGGGTATTACTAAAGCTATCACTGTATACTGTGCCGACATGAGAATTATAATACATTGAGGACTTTATAAGTACTCAGGAATGTTTAGTATGAAGATTAAAGGTTTTAGTTACTAATCCTTTTTTTTTTTTTTTTTTTTTTTTTTTAAGTGGGGTTTTTAACGTCGCTTTCAACTGCCATGGTCATATCACGACGGGGGTTTTACCTCCATTCGCAGGAAACTCACAAACCTGCTATCACATTGACCTCACCCAGCCTGAGTGGGGCCGGGAAAAGCCAGCGTCACGAGAATTAGAATTTGAATGGTCACCATCCAAGTCTTAACCTCGCTGGATGTCGCTTAACTTCGGTGTTCTGAAGGGAACCCGGTGTATTCAACATGCCATCGACGTGACCTAATCCTTACTTTCTATTAAATTTGGTGATTACTGAAGTTTATGCAATAATCATCTTTTCAATTATTCTTCATGATACGGAATATTTTACCCTATATTATGAGATTTTTAAACAAAAAGTTCTGTAGTCTAGAACTATTTTCATTTTTAAATTAAAAGTTCAGACTTTTGTTGTCAGTTATTGGAATCTGAAATTTTAAAATGCACAACAACTGAAAGTGAGTTGAAACTCGCCGGGGAAGTGAAAACGTATGGAATGTTGCTGAGCACAGGGAATTTAATAAAATGAAATATATTTATTTAATTTCATGCAATACGTTTTCATTATCTGTATTATAACAAAATGGTCGATTTGAGAGACAGAGGGGCGGTGGTGGGATCTTCTCAAGTACTATCCTTACAGGAAATATTTGAGTTTTCAAGTGTGCTTCAGGGAAAACCTTCCTTAGCGACATTCCAAACTATACTTCGCACCATCTGTGCTAATCCGATGTTACTTAACCGTCATCGTGATCCTTAGTAATTGGTCCATGAAACCAGGAAATGGAACTCTCTGGATTAAACATTTTTGTGAACTATTTTGGAAATAACATCTTTTATTCTTCATGTAATTTTCTAAAATATATTTGTTAATGATTGTGTTTTTCGTAATATACATTTAAATTTAAACAGGTTAATATCAGGATAAGCGTCAGCTCGTGTCAATAATTATTTAATTAAATTAAACAAGCTTGAAATTCTTAATGAGGCTACGAAAAGTTAGGTTATTAATACTTGGATAGTTAGGGTAGAATACTTGGATAAGACGTCTAGGGAGGTGCTCTGATGCTGGCTCAGAATAGCCAACTCGTTTGGCCGAAATGAATGAGAGTAACAAATTTGTAATTTTCCTACAAATTGACTAAAGCTGTTCTTGACAATGTTAAGCAAAATGTAATGAAAAATGAACAAAACTTATAATTTCCAAGTTTTCCTTACAAAATAGGGATATTGTTGTTTTTGTTGTTGTCGTCGTAATAGCAACGTGAAACACTTTGAACAGGAACTAGTGTTTCATTTTTTCGCCCAACAGGTTGAGCTGTCTACACCGCTGGTAATGGATCAGTGAGTGGAAATACTGGACTTATGAGATAATAATAATAAACCATCTACTCAATTACCCATCAGAATGATTTAGAAACTAAGGTATGCATGAGGAATTTATAATGAGCCGTATCAGAGTAAGAAATGAGGCAAGTGAATGTAGGCATGCTAATAATTAATTAATCGTTTAAATTCGGTATTTTACAAGCACAAGCGAAAGTGATTTGTTGAAAATGTGGAAAGAGAATGCTCCGAGCCTATGAGAGTTGGTCAGATCCTGGACACAATGGACACACAAGTAAACGCTGACGGTTTTGTAAAACCTTAAAAAGAGATAATTGTAAAAACATTAAAGTTCTTGAGTTCAAGTTAACTTTACTACTTTGACGTGAGAAATATTTTAGCGGAGGCTTTTTTTTCTTCGGGCTTGCTCTTTTGTAAACTTTGCAGAAGATGTTGAGCTTGACAAATTGAACAGGCTTTACAATGTCCGTAATTGTGCAAACATTTAGCTGATAAGTCCTGTCTGATGTGTTCCGATGAATATAAATTAACAATTAACAGAAACGTTTAGAGAACTTGTATACGTTTACCGTTTCTTCTCTCTAAATCCTAGCGATATTATTTTATTTAAACTTTCTAAGATTTCTCACTTGTGAGAAAAACACCGTGAGAACCACTTTACATGGATTTGAAATGTTAGCAATCTTTCTCAGAAGATGCCTACAAAAAAGAAATTGTAAAATAAACTAAGATACACAATAATATTTGTGATAGTAATAATGGTTGATATTAAATAGATCCTTTTCTGCCAGACAAACATGTAACAAGCAATACGCAAATCCTCGTTTTTTCATGTTCTAAAATTACCTACAAAATATTTGGTAGTTATTAAAAAAACAAAGGATTCGGTTTTTTTGCCCACTTGTATAGTTCTATAGGCTAGGTGACGTTAGTAATTTAACCTTATGAAATACCTACCACACCAGGTTAATGATAAGACAAGCGGCAGACTACTAAGCCAACAATAAGTACATCAAATTAATATGAACAAATTAAAACGACACATCAACTTACTAATTAAACCCTTTGCTTGCTAGTCTGAATAACGCTAGAAATCAACTGAATTACCCCATTGTATTTTTTCTGCTTAATTTAATAAAACTCAAAAGGAAACAATTCTTTGTTTCCCAAGTTTTCCGCATCAAGTGCACGACAAAGGAAAGTCAAGAAAGTAAAAAAGAACAGAAACAAAGATTTAAATTAGAAACAAAATTAAGATGAAGACAGAGCACAAAGAAAAGGAGAGAAAAAAGGTAAAATAAATGTTTTAATATTTCTGCTCGGGGAGACAGCGGAATAAAATAAATAAAAGAGGAAATATGCTTTATTAAGCAGTCAAGGAAATTGTGTTGTTTATCTGCTCCTTATTTATATAAGCAATTGTTTTCGAGATAATGTAGCGAAAAAATAAAGGTGGAATTCTACTATGCAGAATTTACGAGACCTTTCTAGATTTGATTTTATAATCGGAACAATAGCCAAGAATCAAGATTGCGCTATGGTGCGCGGGGTTTCTAAACTGTGTCAATTGCGAGATATGGAGACATAAATTGAGAGGCATTCGAGGAATTCAGCGTAGGGAACATCTAGCCCAACCGCCTGTGTCATTGTGGCATGCCCTTCAAACTGAATGAGATATTGTTGTTGTGAAAATTCATTATTTAAATAAATAATCAACGGCGCTCAAAAATGTTGAAACGCGAAACATGAATTTTAGATCATGGAAAATCAGTTCTCCTCAATATTGTTTAGGAAGGTATTAATTGAGGAAGGAAGAATTAACAACTTTATCATCGGTAGTCCAGAGATGATTAGGCTAATATTTCATCTTACCTGAACAATTTCTGCAAAGTGCAGAAAATAATGATTTTCTTCATCATGAAATTTGGGTAGACGTGTAAATGCGGCCCAATAGAAAATAATGTAAAATATTGAAAAGTATAAAAAATGGATTTTTTATCACTTCTTTACACTTCCTCCATATTTTCCCATTCTAAGACGTCAGGACTTTTAAGTAAGTAGTATGTTAACTTTACAATAAATACTAATAAAATAAATCAACCAACCTTAGTAGCTCTGGATCGATAATACGGCGACATTCTAACCTGGAGGTCAGTGGTTCGAAACCCAAGATCGGTAAAGTAACAGTGTGAGTTTGATTTATTATGACATCACCAAAGTGTTTAACACGAAATTTTAACTGTATTGAAATGAATCTCAGGGCCCACCACAAGTACAGGAACAGAGAGACCTGAATCTGAAACCACTCCTGGAGTCAAAAGAGAACTTATTTATGATCGCTGTGGTAAGAGGAATGCGCGAGTAAAATTACTACGTCGCTATCTCGTAGTAGATCTACAAGTGACCTTTCTCGAGCTCACAGTGGAATAGAGCGATTGTGACTTAATGAAAATAATGAAAGGCATACGGTGGAATCTCTTTTCCATAACTTAATCAGAGCTGCTTATCTTGAGGCAAGCGTAATCGAAAGTGAATTCCTCTTCGGATGCGACACAGGAGGAGTTGAAATAGAAAAACCGAGAGCAACCTTTGAAATAGGAATAGATGGTAAATCATTTTAGGTAACCAGCTGGAACCCGGTACTTTGTCGACGGTAAGATGTTTGCCCGTGGCTGGTGTCCTAGATTGTTTAGTCAGTTTAGTGTTTACAAGTCTAGCGACGTAACCACATCGACCACCTACTTGGTGACTATAGCCATTATCCTTACAACTACTTGGTGACTATAGCCATTATCCTTACAAGCCAGTAGAACCACCACTACTTGGTGACTATAGCCATTATCCTTACAAGCCAGTAGAACCACAACTACTTGGTGACTATATTAGCCATTATCCTTACAAGCCAGTAGAATTGGTCTAAAAAATGAGAGTTACATACTGTAGGAGGATTATTTTTATGTTAACAAAGAAAACAATCTCTCCATAGAAAGTACCTATAGTGAAAATTAATTTCGATGCCGTAAATAAGTTTTTTGCCTCTCAGTCTTTGATATAAAATGAGAAACCGAAGACACAATGAGTCGGGTTTCCCTGAGAGGCTCTGCTTGAAAATTAGAAAGTTTCATTTTAATTTATAAAAAAAGTTCAAGTGTGGGTTGGGGAATGTTCACAATTCCAGTGGAAACTTCACTCTGACAGAATTCAGAACAACCTCATCCCTTTCTGTCAAGCTTCCATTTTGTAATTGAAAATTTCTAACTTCCCGCGGAAGCTTGGGTAGTGATGAAAAAATAAATCGATATGGAATCACCCTTTCTCTAAATAAACTCTGTTACCCAGCACACACCACATGCTTGTCTTGGGATAAACAAAATGGTGGATCATGACTTGGAAATCGCAGATCTTTGATTTTTTTTTTTTGTAAACTAAATTAGATTGATTTTCTTTAAATCTGCACTTCTTGATAATGCTATGGCATGACATAGCCTAACTAATATTGAACCAAATTGAAATAAACGTAAATCAATAAAAGTTAACTTCACATTATCATACTTTGTGATTTCTAAATCGCCTTACTAATACTTTGTCATGCTCGAACTCGAACCATCAATACCTATGCAGGTTACGAGTCGGGCCTTAGAATTCAAGCATATTTTTTTTTTTTTTTTTTTTTTTTCATTTTCCATTTTTATTTTACCTAATACAGTCGATATAAGAGAATTCAAGGAACCAGATTTTTTTTCTTTTACATCCCGGTTTCTCTTTTAAAGAGGTTAGGTATTTCCCCTCGGTAGATGTGAATTTCACCTGGAAATTCTTCTCTTATATCCAAGTTCAACTGTATAGCATTAGAAAGCGGTATTGAGCTTACCTTCGGCGGAGGTGTTGGGGGCGTTGTCCTCCTTGCTGGAGGAGTGGCGAGGGGGCGGAGACTCGGGACTACCCACGCCTCCTCCACCGCTGCTGATGCTGCCCGCGCTGCTGTGGTGAGAGCTGTGGGGGTGGTAGGTGTCGCTGCTCTGAGAGTGGGAGGGCGTGCTGGGCTGCTCCAGCGAGCGCTGCATGTTGAACTGAAAACAATATAATAAAATTAGGGAAAAGGTGGATTGGGTCACAAATTCTATTTTTAATAATAATAATAATAATGCCCGGTGTACGGGTACATTTATTGACGGTACAATACCTTTATACAAATTACAAACATGTCATAAACATTAAATTCTAAAAGAAGAATGGTAAACAAACAATTTACATCGGTTGAAAATTTAAATATAAAAAATGTAAAATATGAAGAAGATAAAACAGCAAAATATGTTCAAATATCATTTGCATTTTATAGGTGTATTGGGTCCCACGAGGAAAAAGGTCATGTATGATGTATGAATTGGGTCCCTTATATTTTTTTTCTATTCATAGGTTAATTCGGTCCCTTGAATTTACCTGAATAATGTTTATTAATATTCCTTCCAGATTTAACTCGTACTACTAATAGTTGTGAAAGCTACCACTCGAAACTCAACAGTGCTTTCTACAAAGCACATCATCTCAACATTTATAATTTCATTGATGTACTTTTAGATTTCCAATGCGAGGTCTACGTTAAATCTAGGTCTTCACGTCCTCGTATTAATGTGAAAGAGAAATTTGTCAAGCAGGAAATGAGTAAACTAGAAGAAAAACAAATTGATCGATTCAAATTTGTAAAAAGAGTTTCGTACAAATTCCTTCCTAAAGTTTGAAATGTCATTATTATATACCTACTTATATTTTGTCTGTGTTCAATTATTTATGTACTTTTATTTTGTCTGTGTTCAATTAAAAAAAAAAATTATCAAAAAATATCCATCTTGTGAATTCTATCCAGGGACCGAACTCATATGCCAATGGGCCCAATTAATACGTTGGGGGACCCGATCCCAAAAAAAATCAAAAAATTTGGGGACCCAATACATACGTGACCCTTTTTTCAAAATTATTCTCGGACCCAATTCATACTCAGCCTAATATTAGTATGAGAATATCTGTATCAACAAAAAAGTGAGAAGTTGTATGAGAACATGTACCTAGTATTATAATTCCTTTTCTTTTTCTTCATAATATTGTAAATTTTAATAGTTGATAATCTGAAAAATAGACGGGATGATACTGAGATAAGGTTGAGGATTGTGATCAATACATCAGTATAAACAGAAAAGTGAGAAGTTGTATTAGAAGATGTACATGAATATCTTAACATACCTAGAGAGCTGTTTCAAGTTTATTTGCTCTCATCAGCAGGTAATAGTTTTGAATATTTATGCCATGAACTAACCTCTCTATTTTAACCTATGAGAGTAGTTTGCTTTTCAATGCAACAGACCCTCTGAGTAGTACAGATATGTCAATTTTAATTATGTTACAGAAAGCAATGCACACAATCACACAGAACCATTACATGTGATCAATACACGCAGTCTATTTATTGATAAAATATTTTCGTGTTTTTTTGGCCCTCGCTCAATTTGGAACATTATACTTGAGATTGTGCTCTTTAAACAAATAACTGTGATACCAATTTGTACGCTGGTGAGATGTTATAACTCCATCACATTCTTAAATTTTCATTATTACCGTATTATCAATTGATAGAATCTGTTTTTAACTATTTACATTAATAATAATATAAGAAATATAAATAATATTATTTCAGTGGTCATGTACAAAGCGGTAAGGATTCGAATCGAAACTTGTCAAGAAAATGTTGTCCTAATGAGATTCAAATCAAAACAATGGTCAAATGTTTAGCGCTCTAGTTTGCTAGCCAATAAGTCAATTGACTTCAGAATATTACCTCGAAATGATAAAATGATTGCTGGATCAAAGAGAATAGTCCTATTCAGATCTATGTCAAATAGTACACTATGAGGTCTATTATTGCATTACGACATAATACCTACAGTAAATAAATAAACTTTTATGTAGATTAAATGTATGACAATGACAAAAATACACATTAAAAACAATCATAAATCAATCCTGAGGTACGTAATACAGTAGGTAAATTCAGTAAAGCACTAAACACTCCCGTAGCTATTGTAGCTAAGGAATTCCTCAGAAACCTTAGTTTTAATAAAACAGTAATAAAATAAAAAAACAAGATCTTATTAATATTTATTACGAGTATGTTATTTAAATTAATAATTAAATAAAATTCTCAGAGATAAAAATGGGACCATGACAACGTAGGGAAGAATTTCAAAATATCCTGAGTGTATCGTAACTAGAAGATCTAAAATCTTCAGATCTATTACTACATTTTTGTTGTTTTAATGTCTTTTTATCTAGGATAGTTATATTTGGGATTATTATTTACATAATTATTAAACATAGGTAATATGTTAATAATATATTTAATGCTACCAGGAGTTTGGCTTTGAAAAGACTACTATCTGGCTATCTATGTATAGTATGTATACTGTGTAAGCGGGGCTACTTAGTCTAAAATTATATCAAGGTGTTGGCTTGTTTGGTGTTGTAATAGGTACCTATCAAAGTACAGGAAAATGATCATTAATTGGTAGTCGATTTGTTAGAGCGATTGACTTGTTATTCATCCAGCACAAAAATGTGGAATTCCAGAGTTTGGATTCCTCCGATGGATGAATTTTTTCCCCTCTGTTTGAGAATTTGGACCATACTAGGTATAAATATGGCAACAAAACAACAGCTGAATTAAATTATACACACCACTCTTATTAAAAGGTTTTAAAAAAATGCTATTGATGGAATCCATCCTTTGGCAGTTGGACCAAAGAGTTTGCAAAATGATTAGACCGACTCCCTCAGTACCGAATATTTATAATTGCCCATTATGTGCTCGTACAAAACTTTTATAAGAGTACTCCCCTCTCTAGTGAATCCTATCAAGTCAGGCTAGGTTGGAGTTTTCCCAAGGGTGTGATGGCTATGACTAATAAATGGCTATAAAGAAAAATTCCAAGTTCTCACGATGGTTGATCGCACATGAGAATATAGATTATAGAAGAGGTTCAGGGCGAGCCAACTAAAGTTGTCTGGAGACCATCCTTCGCCTTAAGCTCTATAGCCATGGTGGTTACAACAACCATCCTCCTAAACCACCATTAAAGGAAAATACTCTGGAAATTAGAGAACTTTCACCATGTAAGGTGCTCTTGTTATAGAATTCAGCAAAGTCAAAGTGAAAAGCAGCTCCGAGGAATGAACCCCAGGCGCATTCCTGAGGCTTCAAACTCCCGTGAGACTGAATTCTTCGGGCACGTCGGTATGTCCACAAAGATGACCCGCTAAGCGACTCCTCGTAAAGATTAAAATATAACGTGTTGTTGATAGTGGTAGTAAAACTAATAGAAATATTAAAAATTATAAACAGTGGAGCATTATTTCTTTGTATACACACTCATCGCTGAGATATAAAAAATGTTCCGAGTGTAAAGCAAACAAAATCCTATAAAATATTCAATTTGATTATAATATCCTGGGAACAGAAGTATACCAGGCTCGGTCCATTGGAATTCACACTAGATGTGAAATGAGTTCCAGCAAAATAATGCTTATCGACATTTTTTCTTACACATACATTAAGGTTAATCTAAAATAAATGAACTTGTACTCGTAGAACACAAATTGTAGAGGAATTAATTTGTCCAATATCTACTGTGTGAGCTTCTTCCAAGTCTTCGATTTCGGTTTTAACGTCTTTAAAGAATAATTAGATCATTACCCGTGGAAATGAAGCTAAGTAAGTCATCTCACACAAACATACTTTCTAGTGGTATTTTTCTGTTGCTTAGACTTATCTGCAAATACAGATAGGTGACTCGATCATACATACCTATTATGATTAAGTCAGATAGATTTAATCTATCTGGGGGACGTTAAACAGGAAAAAGGCCAGTGTCTCGCTAGAGGACATAAATAATAAACAAACCAGCCAGCCCTAACAAGCCAGGCTTGTAGTTTTACAAAGGGTTTCCACTCAAGTTGACTGGAGACCATCACTCCCCCCGCTGTATGCAAGCTGGTTACAACAACAATATCTATTTAATGAAATAAGTTATGTTACAAATGTTTCTGCCCCGCCTCTTGGTCTTGTCATTTTCGAGTTGTAACTTGGTCCTGTCTCGTATTGATGAGTGTTTCCCGACCCTGATGACGCCGTGGCATCCAGCCCTGAGTATCGGACCTAAGTGATTTTTATTACTGGATTAATTCACTCGAGGACAAGAGTGAAGAGATTTGAATTGTTGTTCCTGATCCTGTAGCCGTGATCTCATTAAGATGTCTGCACTGAGGACTTGGCAGGACCTCGTAGGGTTTTGGACATTCCTGTTCACTTCAGGATTCTTGATTATGTGACGAATGGAATTAGATTTCACTTATGTTTTCTAGAAAGACTAGAATATGCTGGATGTAGATTTTGAGCGCAACAGATATACCTATTATGCACAGATAGACTTCTACTTATTAATAAAGGACATAAAGGTAAGACAAATAATATCTAACATCCGAACTAACAACTTGAGAACAAAAGAAACAGGTCCAATCGAAGTCAAAGTAATTTGAACTCTTCCTATATTAAATTTATGATAAAAGAAATACTTTGAAAATAATTGCCCTGTGTTTAAATGCAAGCAAGTGTTACGCTCGCTATACAGGCAACAATATGAGGTATCAAGTTATGTTTTCTTTGATTTAATGCAGAGCTCGCATAGCTATTACCAAGAAATTAATATGTTTGTTTACACATAAAAGGAGAGAAGGGTATAACTTTTACAGTGAAATGGAAAACATGAGAGAACTCGTGTTTGCAGAAAAAGCGAGCAAAAAATGTCATACACTCGGTAGCGATCCAACTTGAATGAACTAAAGTACAAAAACACATAAATTAATTATTGAATCACATATACATATCACGTACCAGCCAAAGTCCATGTATTATTTATTATACAAACATTCCTATGTATGTATTTCTATATATTTGGACCGAGAGGCAGCCAAACACATCATAATTTCAAACAACACTGTAGTCAAGGCAGGCAGGGGATGCTGGACGCTCCGATTCTGATTAGGTTTCAAATTCAGAAGATTGCAAGTAAAGTGCGTACAGAATAAATTCAACCTGGGATCGTGTGCTGCATTGCAATTCCACTTAATGATGAAATTAACACGTCCTCATGTTTGGCCTTATTGATTGGATCTGGCGAGTTTTAGGATGTTAAGCATCCAGCGGCTTCGGCATGCCTAATCACTATCAGAACTTTCATCACTGGATTCACCAAATAGCCGACAGTCTTGTCATAATCTTGCATCTACCAGGGGAAACTATTTGTTCTACTGGGACTACCAGTGTTCTACCGTGACTTCCTTATGATATAGAGCACTGTTGTGATTTGGGAGACATTACAGTACAATTCCACATTAAAAACAATCTAAAAATACTTTACTATGAAGAATTCTAATTTCTCAGAAGTACAAATAAAGTCTTATTTATTTTTGACAAATAATGGGTCATGAATTGAAGGAACCAGAATAGTTCATACTGCAAGGTAATATGCTAGGAAAACCTCTATGAGCTAGACTAGACATTCCGGAGTCAATGTACAGGAAGCCAGCTCAGCAGTCCAGTGATGACTCAAAACTAGTCCTGATTAAGCTAATTAAAACTTACAACTATCGTTTAGTACTCGAATAATGTAGCATGATTATCATTACAATATTATACCTACATAATATATTTCAGTGAACCGAAAACCCAACACAGTTCTTTTAATCTAATTAAAAACATCATATCTAGCATATGGGGAGCTGGTAGCAAGATCTTTCACTTGATAACCCACTTGATGAAGCAAGTTCTCAAAATCAACAGTTGGGACAGTTTGTGATGAAATTTTCATCTATTTTGGCTCCATATTCAAAAGTATGGGAAGAAAAGTAGAGGAAGATCTGAGAGAGAAGGGTTGGAAAAGAAGAATGCCTCAGCCCTAGACAGGAAGACAGGAGCAAGTGGAGGACAAAACTTGATCAAAACAGCAGGACGAGTCAACTAAAGGCTGGAGAACATCACTCCCTCCACCTGTCGTCACAACAACAACTTCACCAAAACAATGCCAACTCCATGTAGATTTAGGAAAAACTAGAGAGAAAGAAAAAAACACTGCCAATTATGGACACAATACTTCCTCGTGATTGTTTCACATTGTATACACGTGCCAAATTTGAGATTTTATACTAAATCACTTGTATCTCCAAAACCGCTTAACCGATTTTCTTCAAATTTGTTTTATATGGTAGAATACTATTTTTCTTACATTATAGATTCTACAAAAAATTCTGTATCGGCAAGTGGTGGACCTTTTTCTTAATTTTTTGTCCAAAATTTTGAATTTTCAATTTCAGAGTTAAATTAATATGAAATCGGGTGTACCGTTCACGAGATATAAGCGTTTATGTAAAAAGTTAGTGGTCAGGCGCATGGTCTCTTTCACCCAAAACCGCTAGTATGAATTTGATTAATTTAAAATGGGACCATCTACAGAACGTCTCCTATATGTGTGAAAAATTTCATTAAAATCCGTTGAGTAGTTTCCGAGATTTGCGCGTTACAAGGAATATTTTTAACAGACCGATGGACCGACGGACCGACAGACCGACTGACGGACACAAAATCAAAGTTGCTCAGGAGGTTATGAAACGTCCAGAAATATGAAAAAAATTGAAATCGGAGCAAAAAAATATTTTTTTTACAAAAACGAACAAAAAATATTAAAAATTTCTCGGAAGTAAAACAATAATTAAACGTAGTCTCACAAAATCAATTTTCGAATGTTAGAAAAATATAAAATATTAGGAAATCATTATTATTATAATTTTTCACCTGGTTTTCGACTATATACAGACAGTGAAAGAATTAGTAAGGACTCAAAATAGAAACCATAAAATTGACCATCGGTATTCTATTTGTTTAATATCTCTTTATTTGTTTTATTTATTGAATAATAATATTTATTTTGATTAAAAATACACGAGTAAATGAGGGTTATCAAATGCGTCAGCAAGTTTCTCAAAGCAGTTCAAACATTGCTCTGAGAGGAATGTTCCATTGAATTCAGTTGGTTGCATTAATTATTAGAGGAAGGTAAAACCATCCGCTTTTGCATAGAAATCATCAATAAAATTATAAAGTTTAAAGTTCCAAAAGAAAACAACATACGGAGAGGAGCAGTTTCCCTCAGTTTTCGGGCGAACGGGGGCAAATCTCCAGGATGTTTCCTGAATGCCTTGGGTACGGAACCTGCAGAAATCTCTGAGTCACAAGCGTCGTATCGTATCAGGCAACAAATTAATTTCTTGTGGTTATAAAAAAAAAAGTATTGCGGAAAAAAAAGTTGCGATTGATTGATTTACACTTTGCCAATTGTCATAGAGAACAGGCCGGAACCGTTTAATTTATGCATAGGTGTCAGAAATGAAGAAATAAGACTGACAGAGGCCGTGCGTCAGTTATTGTGACATTAGCAGTTAGCAGCCGTCGGTCAGGACTACAGACGCGACGGGCGTAGAATAGTTCCTCTCAATCGTTTACCTTTTGTCTTTAGCTTGAAATTTCACTGCTCAATTAATAAAATAACTAAGACCCTACTTTGTGGTCCAAAAAACCAATGTGCAACGGACATGCTGATTAATGTAGGGCAGTTTTGAATATTTCTCAATTCATTTGCTGGATCCTCCTCATCATATCTACGAAACAGATGAAGTTTCAAAATTTACTATCGTGTTGCAACAATAGATTATACAATTGCAACAATAAGATGGATACTAAAAAAAATTATTCGTCCCCCACCTGAGAAGTTAATTAGCTGGCGCAATGATATTCAAGTCAGGATATTGGGTTTTCCTGATCATTTCAAGACCATTAGCAATGTTTTATTTTAAAAATATCGGGGGGACGATTATTGTGACAAACATTTGCGTTATAACAATTGAATTCCTCATGCTCTCATGGATTATCCCGGTAAAGGGATAAAGACCCACAGTAACTTCTGACCACTGTAGCCAAGGCACTGACAGCGCATAGCTATACACTCAAATGAGACCTAATGAGCTGCGATAGTAAACTTTCCTGACAGATCAGTTCTCCACAGCGTAGCGTATCACTCATGTGTTCAATTTATTGTTTTTATATCTGTATATCAATCATAGGTAAGCCTACACCAGGCTTGGCTAACGCTGACAACTTTTCGAAGGGCAGAAGAAATGGTTTTAATATGACGTTTAAGATGTAGTGGTTAGTGTATTGAGTCTTTTTTAAGTCGTTTAAAGTGCAAACATATACATAGTACCTACCCTATGCCTAAGGACTGCGGTAGTATAAGTTGCACGTAGAGTCCTGTTAGTTCCAGAGACAGTGAAAAAAGAAATTGAGGAATCTGGTTCTATGGCGTCAGCCTTTACTGTCTAAAGTCTATAAAGGAACTATGGGCTATTCTTATGTTTAGGCAACGACATTATTACTGATTAATATCCTCTCAGGTCCTACACTGGGGATGTTGCGAATATCCACACAGGCCCTGAAAATGCTCTTACATAGAAAACCTTCAGATATTCTTAGACATGTATTATTAAAATGTTCAATTGTGTATTTCTTTGTATATTGTCTCACTTATTCATGTTTCATCGTCAATTTTAATAATAATTATGTCATGTTGAAATAAATATATGTCATACGATTAATACTCCAGTCGTCCTAGCCTATATAGGCTAGGACGACTGGAGAAACGTTTATCGTCAAAAAACTCAACAATGGTAAATCTCTAGGATTTGGAATATTTTGTGTTAATCACTTCCGTGTTGCACAACTACTCAAACTTGCTTTACTTAATCTTTGCTGAACCTGGGACTTGAATCACCGACCTCCAGGTTACAAGTCCGTGGCCTTGTCGATCAAGCTACTGAGGACGGTTTGGAATGTTGAGAAAAGGAAACAGGGGAGAACAGAAGAGGGATCATGGATAAATACCTGGGCGACAGGCACAGGAACTAACATTACAATTTTCTTACACAGGTGCCATCAATTTTATAGTTTATCAGGAGTTGAAATAAGCCTGATACGTTTCTCAATAATCAACATAATTCAAGTAAACACGTCGATTTTTTTTTTTTTTTTTTTTTTTTTTTTTTTACCAGAGTACAAAATTTTGATATTTCATTTCAATTTCAGTTATTGCATTTTATTGTCTTGAATTTAATGACCGCTTTAATAGCTAAATAGGTTCTGGCATAAAAAGTATATAAGGTTTAAGGATTGAGTATAAACCTATTAAAAATACCTATCATGGAAATGAAGAAAAAAGTAGACAAAACATTTATCCGAAGAAACGATACCAGTTTCAAGATGACAGAGTTTACAGGCTCGTTAACCGGAATGGCGGAGGGGGCAGATTTTTTGACAAAACAGATGATCGGGAGGAGAGTTACCTAATTATTGTTATGAACATGTTTTTTTTTTCTTTAGTCAAATATTGAAATATTAATTGTTTTATTGTACCTTCTGTGTTGCATTGCATTAGTATAAAGGGGATTCCCTCGTTAAATAATTTAATTAATATAAGAAAAATGGGCGATATGATTAAGTAGTTATAACAGCTTTAAAATAAGTGTAAGTGCTATTCTTAGGATAGGTTATGTTGTATTATTATTATTTTTTTTTTTTACAAATCAATGGAGTTATTTACGTACGTAAGGTTTACGTCTATACGTCATTACCTTCCAAAATCAAATTTCAGCCAATGAGGAAGCAGCAATGCCTAACAATTTGATAAACCAGAAAATAACATAAGCGGGGCAACAAATCCTGCAAACTGAGCTTCGCCCTGTGTCTGTATATACGATAGGTACCTATACATAAACACCTTGTGCTGCGGTCTGATTTTATCAATAAAGGAGACACTGGTATTTTTACATTCGTTTTTTATACATTTAATTCTATATACATAAAATTAAATCTATATTATTTATTTCGAGAAAAAAAGCACACAGTCCGAACTGGCTTAAGAAAATGTTTTATTCTTTTATTAATTTATATTATTTTCGTATTTGACTTCTAAATACTCGCTTCGTAATTTAAGGATGGAAATATTTAGTGAAGCGACACTCGCTATTAATTTTTTATGCTTGGATTTACTTACCGGCCAAAATAATATCTTATGAAATGTACCTACTCACAGATTTCTGTCAAAGATAGGTAGGGGTTTCTGCTCGCAATAAGCACTTGAATTTTATTTGTAGTCAATATTTCCTTGACTAAAATGTTGCTTATCATTTGTAGTTTGTAATTAATTTGTAGGCAGATTAACGCTCTCTGGTTTGAATATCTGATACTCAAACCCAGGCGATTATACTGCGGACAATTTAGTCTTGAAGACAACTGAGACTGGTTCTGCCATAAAAGGTCTTTCCCAAGCCGGAGTAATTATCAGTTTCTCCATTCGGTCTTAATTTAGATTACTTCAGAGCTCAGAAATTTCAAGAGACGACGAAATCTACTATTGGTAAAGAATCGACATCAGCTAACCCGTTCCGAGATGTGATTGATGATCTATGAGAAATCGAGTCTGAACTGATTTAACTGGGAAACAATAACTAGGTTTAACATTTTACTTTCCCCATCATATAAAAAGGAAAGTACCTATTCAAATTTCAAATAAAGGTTATAATTTTCAACATCAAGTTATAATGCCAATACAAAACTTAATGGTATGTTTCTCTTTTGGTATGGTATTCACATAGTATGTTTCAACCATTGTTTAAATATGCATTGGTAATCCCTCTGAATTTTCTACCCTACTACTTTTATGTGACCCTATTCAAATTAGCCTTGAGCCAACTCTGAGCATTGTATCTAGGCGTCCATACCATCCCTCCACCACCAAGAGATAGTAATTGGAGTTGGAAATAGGTAAACGGTGTATACCAAGTAAAAAGAAGATGGTTGGCAGATAACTACGAGATATAAAAAGTAAAGAAGAAGATAAAAGACAAAATAATGTGAATATGAGGACACCACCCTGTATTGGCTATGCTCGGGTGACTCAGTTCACTGAACGTCCAGCAATGCAAGCTATGCCAGGCTCACTGATGCAGCATTAGGTTCCCAGTTCCCAGGAACCTATTTTGAGTCAGAATTGGAAGAGTTTTAGGATCAATTATTCATTTTTCTCTCAGGAAAGGCCTGATTAGAAATAATTTATAAAGAAAATTTAGGAAATGAGTTAGATGCAAAGTAGGATTTAAAAGAAGATATTGAAATTCTTGTTACTATAGTTCATTTGTTTAACCGAAGTAATGTACTTCACGATACTGAGTGTGTTCAGAGTGATGGAGAGCAGAGAGCACTGCTTTCTACGCTGGGACCCCGCACTTCGTATTAAATAACCTTAGAAGATTTTACCTCTTCTCCCAAGAAAAGAAAAAAAAAGTTAATTTGGCGTGAATGTGAAGGTACAAACAGTCAGCCTGTGCCTCTTACTCACGTAATTTTATTTATAAACAAAAACCTCATCCCCATATAAACTCGCGTTTCGAGGAATTCCGTATAACACGGAGCACCGACTCGAGTAGTTATTCAGGTTTTCCGAGTCTGCATATCTAATCTTGGGGTCATTTTAGATTCCAATGCACTCGGTGTGGGGGGCATTTTCAGCGAGTCTCGCTTTGGCTTGGAATTGTAGAGAATAATATGGTCTTCAAGAATTTGGTTTCGCCAGGAACCAGTTCTGAGTCACGTAGACGCGGGTAGAGATCGGATCACTCAAAACACATAGAGCACGCGACCTGCAACCGTCGCACATTGTACTCAGCATGAGGCGAGGACTCGTAAACATGACGAGATGAGCCAGATTGCAAGCCTACTGGCTCTGGCCTGCTAGACAGGAGCCCAAGTATTCAAATTTCGGAAGACCAAAGGAAATTCTTGTGAATTTGAAACAATTTATCATCACATAAATGTATCAACAATTTATCATCACAGTGACGTCTGTTGTCCATGGTTGTCAAACGCATTTTTATTATTATTATTATTAAACGTCCCTCCCTTCACAGGAAACTCACAAACCTGCTACCCACATTAACCTCACCTAGCCTGGGTTGGAATGGAATGGCAGCATCACGCAGTCTCTACACACGTTATCGACGCTGGCCAGACACATTGATCATTGTTCTGAACAAGTGACTTGAGTATTACTGACTTTGATTTGAAACCTCTTGCACATTGGTGCAGCTCACAGCCTTTCCTTCACATCAACCAGCCACATCTCAGCAAAACCCCCTCTGCAGTCTTCAATGATTTTTATGTAAACTAACTATTGTTTTACCCAAAATGTTGAGTAAGAGAAATTTAATCATACTATCAATATGACGAGGAATAAGAGGATGCTAAATTTGAAGATGCATATGACCGTGTGAAATGGAGGCGAAGCATTGGTGAAGCCAACTGATGCATGTGTGGCCATGTATGTATGTATGAATGTGTTTTGTGTATATTGGATGTATCTATGTGTCAGATAAAATCAAAGTGTCGTGCAACCAAGCCACTCCACTGCAATAGATAAAAGCCATCATGATCATGAAAACTTCAAAACTCTTTGAAATCCCCAGCCCGCCCTCAGCTAACTTCTCACATGTTGAGTGTTTTGTATGCTAATGTGGTTGGATAGGAATTTTAATGTCTCAGCTCCGAAGCAATAGAGTTTAGTGTGGCCCAATATACTGAGACCCTGGCCTATCACACTCGGCATGCCTGTAAGGAAGATGTAACTTGACATGACAGGTAAGTTCAACTTCTGATACTGACTCATAAATGTTTTCCTTGTTAAATTTTTGCGGCTGCTGAAAGTAGATTTTGCATCCCAGTTTTGTTAATACTTAAGGACTTCTTGTTCTATGCTGATAGCCTAGAACTTTAGATAAAGTCCTATTTAACATACTTGTTATTAAAAAAAAAAATAAAAAAAAAAATGAACTCCTTTACAGTAATTTGAACACAAGTAATTGACTCTCGTGAGGGATGTTTCCTATTATGATGCAATTTACTAATTTCCATGACATCTACGATTCAAACATTGAGTTCCTGTTTTGAAGTCAATTGCGCGAACCACAGTCTCAGAGACTTCCGAACTGTTATTAATGCACTCCTGATCTTCCCCACTCGCTATCTAACCATTAATTTTCTCATCATCAAAGAATACAGAGCCGCTGACTAGATTGGTCATTTAACTCATTGTCTAGACAGCCTCCTACATCCCGCCCTCCCACTCACGACATGGTTCTCCTTAGTACTTGATATACTACTACTACTAGATGTACTACTGCTACTAGATATACTAATACTACTAGATGTACTACGGTCGCAATTCAGAAATCTTCTTCAAACAAGTATGGCTGCAGAACTGTACAGAATGCTACAAAACAATATAACTAAGGTATATAAATATTATAATCTTTAACCCGTAAAATATAATCATCCCGATATTGCCAAAAACTCAGAGTGAGCCCATAAGGAAATTTAGCAATTTTTTTGGCCGATGTCAGTCCTAGTCCAAGTAAATAATGAAGTAAAATGTTTGCAATGACGAACACGGCATACTTATTCTCTTACAATTCTTTGTTGGAAAAGCTCTAGAATTTGAAGATACATAATTCATTGAAATTCAATGGGTGGAATCCGCCACACCAGGAGTTGGTTTGAGCAGACCAGTGCTTGGACCTCCCCAGTACCAATGGATGGCTACTTGCTATTGCATTGCACAACCAATCACATGATTTTAACATCGAGAGCGTTGGATAGTATCTTCAGAAACCCGAAAGTTTTCTGTGCCCCGGCTCGAGTCTTTTTTACATTTTCTATGTTAATAGGTAACAACAGAATCCCATTCCCCGCGCCGCCTTTATAAGAGTACAAAGTAGTACACAGATATACAAATCCCCTGTAGTAGCCGTAACTTTTGCGTTGCTGTAGACGCTTCCTTGGTTGAATGAAAGGTGATAACGAGGAGTGATACCAAACCGCGTGCGTGCACTCTGCATGACATGTGGCACCTAGTAATGAAGATATTGCATGGCTATCAGACCCGTGCCATTATGCTAATGAGACCTCACCAGTGCTGTGACTGGCTGGGGAACCTCGAGATCCAGTCCCTGTCCTATGATTCGATTAGAGCTTTCATGTCCTGAAATGATTTTAGGGCACGATTGTCTGAAAGTTGGACATAAATCATGTTATAGCAGCGTGTGATGTTGCTGGACAATTTCTGAACCAGGCATGGCTGCCTTTTCCACAGTCAAAAGACACTTCAATATGTCGTCCAACTTTTAAACTGTAACATTAATTCAAGACGAGCGACTTTCACCTTCCACTCGCTGGTAACTGTACGACTCTGATTGACAGCGGATTTGATTGTCATCCTCACGTGCTAGAACGGTTAGAAAAACTTTCATAAGAAAATTCTGCACAACCATAATTCAAGCTCATGATCTCTTGACTGAGAGCTGTAGTCACAAGACCTACCAGACCACGAAGGTGTTTCATTACGAATTCTCATATCCGGCACTGCCTCTATGTTCCTTTACATTAATTAAATAATGAAAATGTTGCATATTTAGATTTAGATGTGTTCGTTGTATACCCTTAACCCTAAGTCTCTCTTTACATTTACATAGCAGATTCGACTTCATCGACACAAAGTTACGAGGAAATTAGAATATATAATACGAGCATGCACTTATAGGCAGGGTAGTAGTACTTACAAATGCATAAAACAGGGAAAACGGTCTTGTTGTTTTTGCATTTTCCTTTCATCATCGTTAGAGGGGAAACTAGAAACACTCTTATTCTGATTTGAGGTAACAGCTTGGCCGCTATCCGTGTTCGTGTATTTTCTATGAACGAGTTATATTTTGTCTGTTTTTGGTGAACATTGTTAAACATTACAAGATATCAATTGGGCGAAAGACCATTGTATATTACGGTCAATTACAACAATAGTTCAGGCATCCTCTGAACGTGTGTATTTTGCCTTGAATTATTTATCAGCATTTTTACAAAAAATAAGTATAGAGTAAATATTTGAGAACCAGTGATCAGATAATTAATAACTACGATTTACGACCAGGGTTGCAGTTAATAAAGAATGTTTGAGAGAGGGGATTGTTGATACTGTTGATACCTCGGACATTCTCTTCCACATAATTGTTTGTGTGACTATCAATACTATTAAACTCTCTATCTATATCTAGTATGCCCATTGTTTGTATAAGAATAATAATACTTTCAATAAGCATGATACATACTACTTATTATTATGTTACGAGGTATACCTTGACATGAAGAAGTATTTTCATACGAGATATTTTCCCATGTAATCCAAAGTTCGATCAAAAAATATAAATACACCATACTATGAAATGGTACAATTTTTATGGTCACTTTTATAGCTCAAAAAATAATGTCAACCTTGGAGGAACTTGGTTTTTTGTTCCATTTTTATTTTACTTTGATTTTTTTTCCTCGAATCTTGACAAGATCTTGGAGATACCATGAGAACTGAAGGAAGAGGCTCTCAGCACATTATTATTATGAATGCATTACTCATACTCCTTGAGGACTTGCTAACGAATTTGAATTTAAGAGAAATGGTCAAGATCCTGTGAATCATTTTCTATTTGTCATCATTTAATTAATATTCATATTATATCATTATATTTATGTACTTGGAGGGGTCTGATTCTCTCGCATGATAAACAAATGATAGTACGTTTTCCTTTCAATGTGAGTTTGATTCCGTGTACTAGTGTACTACTAATATGATGTATCTATGTTTGTGTTTTTTTATTGTGTGTTATGTAAGAATTATAATGGGAAACTCAGCATTACGAATCTCCAAATTGCATCATTCTTCTAACATCCATTTTATTTTCCTTCTCGTAATACCGCCACTGGTCACTAATCGTACAAATAGCAACTCATATTTCCTCGCAAGGTATGAGAGTGGAACTCGGACAGAGAAGAAAATTACTGCGCTGCTGGGAATCGAACCCAGGTCACCGAGCGTGCAATCCAGTGCACAAGTGCATAATAGTAATAAAGGACATACAAGATACAACTGGCTAGTGCATAATAGTAATAAAGGACATACAAGATACAACTGACTAGTGGATAATAGTAATAAGGGACATACAGGATACAACTGACTAATACATAATGGTAACAAGGGACATATAGGATACAACTGACTAGTACATAATGGTAATAAGGGACATACAAGATACAACTGACTAGTGCATAATAGTAATAAGGGACATACAGGATACAACTGACTAGTGCATAATAGTAATAAGGGACATACAGGATACAACTGACTAGTACATATAATAGTAATAAGGGATATACAACTGACAAGGCGAGCTTTCTTTCCCACAGATTTTCGGTCCGATTGATCCCAGCGACAAGTTGAATAGATACACATTAGATACCTGATAGCCAGGAATTCATTGTTGAACTCTAGATACATACCAGCTCCTATACTGTCCCCGTACCGACTGAAAGTTGTCCACGAGGTATTTTTAAGCCTCGAGATATCAGCTGCATAATATTTTAATTGGGGGATTTCTAGGTCTCTTTCTTCTGTCTCATTTGCCATCAGAAGACTTTAAGTCATGTTCACATGAGTGACTAGCGTTGAACTAAACCCATTTGTCAAGTTAGGCAAGTTGGATGGTGGATTCACTTAATTTTTGGACGTAGGTAAATATAATGATTTTCTGTTTTTGTATTATTCAAAAGCTACGATTGTCGCGCTGCGGACGTTTAAATACTCGTAGATACGCTACCAGAGCCATGCCAGACCAAAAAACAATAACACAAATCATTGGCACGCTTAGCAGGGTGGACTTTAGAAAAGGCATCCATCTATAAAATATGGAAGTAGAAGTGCTAGAAGCAACCAACCTCAACCATGAGAAAGAGGTTGAACAATGCCGACCCCAAGTAGGTCTGGGAAAAGACAAAGTGAAATCAGAAGCTATACAGTCTGTTTCGTAACTTACAATGCAGCGAGGTTACTTTGATGGAGATTTCAGCTCTGAGCTTTTAAAGCACTCTCTTATATTTAATACTAAATATTCTATTATATTAATTTTTTAAGAAAAACTTTCTTTTTTTCTTTCGATATCTGTCTCTCTCTCTCTCTCTCTCTCTCTCTCATTTATTTGACTTTGTACCTCTAATCTAAACAAAATATACTGTGTAAAAAAATAATACATAATATTGAATTGAATTTTCATATGACTCGAACCCAGAACCTTTAATGTGCTAAGCGAGCACTCAACCATTCAACTGTCCAAGCTCCTTAAACGGCTTGAAATTATTATTTTAATCTTTTATCATTGATACCGTGACCTGTTTCTCATCATTAAAGTTTATGTTGTGACATCAAAATTATATTCTAATGTCATCACTTATGATGAGGTAAGTTTTATATTTTAATAATAATGTCGTCACTTTTTCAGTCTCTCCGACACATATTTTAAGATGATTTGACTGCTGGACAGCAATCAGATGAGACTCTCATCTGATTCTTGAATAAACTTATGACACAGTTCTCATGTTGCATAATCCAGAGATTGATGCATGGTCGTCGGTCGTCACTTGAATTTCTCGCAATGCGTGCAAGACCGACACCAACAAGTCAATAAATCACGAGCAACCAATAAAATATTGGCAAATAGTGTATCCGAGGCTTTTCTCATTGAATGTGATTGATGCGTTCTGACATGGCGATATATTAAAGGACAATTGACACTAGAGAACACAATACGGATGTTGCAAATTGAACAAAAATCTATAGAAGTCATATACTCGTTCATAGCAGTCAGCTTCACACACTAGAACATTATGTGGAGTTTATTAATTCAAACATTCAATATTTTAAAATTAATTTCCTACTTCTCCAGAAGTGCAATACATTATATCCATCCAGGACTTGCGTTCGCGAGTACTGAGAACTAAAATATAGAGTAAACAGACAGTTTTGTTGCAATAATAATTTAGCTAGGTATCGCGTTTTTTTTCCTTACTTATGTGTGATGTTTTTATTATTTTAACGTTCATACTTGTTTTTTTATAATACAAAAGCAACGTCTCCTTTGCTAGACCGGAGGAGGGACAGAGTTTTAGAACATTGTCGAGAAAAAGGAAAGGTAAGAAACAAATGAAAGGAAAATATAATAATATACAAGGTTGAACCGTCTTCTTGCAGCTTGATCCTTAGGTAGTGTACTGGCACAGCGAACTATCAAAGGACACAAGAGAACATTTGGGATGATGAAAATAAAGAAAGTTATTAATATTATTCTAGTTTCTTCTAAGTGTATCATATTATTATTATTAAACACTTTATTATATAAGAAGACATACAATGTGCAATACAAATAATTATTATTAAAATGAAAAAATGGACACAATATATACAATAAAAAGGAAAATGAATAGAAAAATATATATAAACCTATGTCCTAACTAAAGGGTGGGGTTATTTCCTATGACAATCTCTTCCGCCAAACCCTTGGAGTTCCCTATCTAGATATTTCAATAATAATATAAAAAAGAAATAAATAATAATGAATAAATAAAAATATGTAAAAACATGTTAAAAAAAAATTAAAATTAACTTTTATTTTCCAAGAAATGTTTCTTCGTCAAAACCTTGAATGCCACGCAATTTCCCAAAGTTCTAAGTTCATCAGGCAATTGATTCCATGATCTTTCTTATAGCATTAACTGTAAAACTTTTACCCATATGGTTAGTATTGTGAGGTGGAATAGAGAGATGAGTGGAGCGAGTATTATGACTGTGAAATGAAGAGGGTGTATGAAATGATATGCCTCATTCAAAATTCTCCACAGTAAGCCCAATCACATACCTATGTACATTAGAAAATCGTTGGAATGAAATAGATATTAATATATACCCTGATGCGTGCTTTCTCGGTATAGCTTTGACTTCAACTTGAATGCGTGCACAGGACAGCGATAGTTAGAAGTGCAAGTGGACTATCAACCTAGGAACTGCATATCTCTCATCCTCTAGTTCTCAGTAAAAATTAAAAATGCAAGAAATGTTTCGTAATGAACATAGGCCACATAACATAGGTAGGTATCTCATTCAATGAACGTATCAAACTCGATGCTTCTATAAATACATGATTCGTTTGAAATAAATGCAATCTGTTTCTATTAGCGTAACAAGTAACAACAGGTTGTGTTGAGAGAGAAAATAAATTTAACTTTCAAATAGAAATTTTCGAATACCTGTGTGTGTACGAGTATGTGTGTGCAATATGGTGACATTATTGCTTCAGTATCGACAGAGGCCACAGGGGGGCTGTTGGGAACATGTTAGATTAAAGATAATAAATGATAATTTTATTATGAAGATGCTTCAGAAATACAAATAGGTACCTATTAGAGATGGATGGAACGTCATAACATTTTGAAGAGATCAATTTGCGTCTGTTGGTGACTTACTGAAAGTGTGGACGTAAATTGGATTTTTTTTCAATTGTCACTTTTGGCACTTACTAGAGTTACCTAAGTAAGTTACCTTTTCCCTCACTGGGAAAGAGTCACAAAGTTTTATTTTTTCCTTCTCAACTTTCCCCCGTCCTTTTTCAAATCCTCCTCATCCTCTAAGTACACTATTGTTTTGATAGAAAAAAGTCAGTAGGTATGAGTATTTTACACTCAACAAGAGAAACGCTTGAAAATTTCTCAGAGAATTTAATATTATTAATATTGCAAAAAAGAATCCTAAAAAAGCTAAAATAAATATTAATTTCTTTTTATTTGCTTAGGTAAAACTGAGATAGTGCAAAAAGAAACAAATGGATTTTAAAAATATACATTTCAAATCCTAATAACTAATTTTCAAAAAATTGCATTTTTGCGTTTCTAAGTATGATTTTTATTTTTTCTTAGTGGAATTCTGTGAGAGATTTTTATTTTAATCATTTTCTTTTGTTATTTTTCATAAATGTAGAAAATTATTATCAATCGATGAAAGTGAATGCATAAGTGCATAAGCATATTATACAGGTACTAAAATATGTAAGGTACCTAAACTGTGATCGAGCCATATTAGTATGAACTTTTACCAATGGATAAAAAATGTTATTTTAGAGGCTGACTTTTTCTAAATTACATAATAAAATTATGATATGAACGGGTATGCAACATAAATGTCTATTTGTTCATAAAATTATTCTAGCATTTTTGTGGAATATTTTTATGAGAGGTCACCCACCCATCTCTACTCTGTTTTAAAGTAAAGTAAGTACCAGCAAGCATGTTTCTGATATTATATTTCCATGTAACTAAAATACGATCAATTTATTTTAATATTTGAAAAATCGAAGAAACACGTTTTTAATAAAATTAATGTGTTTTTTACAACTGAAGTAGAAATACGCGAGGCATGAAATAGGTAAATATTATGTCACCTTCTCCAAATCGAGCCAAGTGCTCACTTTAGTGATGTTGATGATGTCTGTGACGGACACACCCTCAAGCTAATGAAAATTTCGCATGGCACCGAGGATATGTTCAAGTTACTTTACCTCAAGTACTTTCAGGTATTTCAAATTCTTACAAGCCACTTTTTGCGAGTAAATTACTTCCAACGATGATTGCAATAGTACTTTTTATGTTTCCTAAGGCCATAAAAAAAATCAAATGTCGTTCAGTCAGGGCATGGCGAGCTGGCGACACCACCTATCTGAATTTCATGGCTACCATGCTGTCAGCGAACTCAGGTACTTTAACTACCTCATAATGTATGAGTATGCGGTTTCTTTGTGTTATTAATCACATCTATAGTGCATGGCACACAGCACATTATTCATCATAATATTATTTACCATGTAACACGTTCCTTGCTTGTAATGCCACCACAGGTTAGTATCCAATATCCAAATATATTGCTACTCATTTTTCCTCACGAGGTATAAGTGTCACTGTGATAACTCAAGGCATTATAATATCATAACAGTAATATAATAACTCATCATAATTAAGTTGAAAGTGTTGGAAGAAGGAGTACAAAAGCTTGAGAGAAACAATTAAAATTCATTATTTTAACGGACTGCTACAAAATTGTAGTTGCCTTTCGGACACAGCATTAAGATCGATCATAGACATTTTATTCATTTTTTTTACTTTCCTTATCCTATAATAAGGAAAGTATTGTATTCGTCGAAAATTTGACCTACCCAGTTTTTCACATTTCTGGACGAATCATAGCCTCAGGATACCAAAAAAGTTGTTTTCAGCGATTGGTCCGTGCGTCTGTCTGTCTGTCTGTGTGTCTGTGTGTCTGTGTGTCTGTGTGTGAACAGGATATCTCAAGAACGGTAAGAGCTAGAGACTTGAAATTTGGTATGGAAATTAATTTTATACACCAGACAAACCACGAAACTTTTGGTTGCAATCGGCCGCAGAATGCGGCCGCAGGGCCGCAAAAATTGGCCGCAAGCGCCGTTTCTATGAATTGGTTAAAGATACAAAAAAAGTTGGAGAACAACATTTTCTTAGGTTAAAAAAATAATAGGGGTCTATTCTGATCATTTTTTTGATATCTTGAACTTTTTGGAACTCGGCCCCAATTTACGGGTATTTTGGGGGGGACCCGCTTGGAATAACTTTTTTATTATTCATCCTAGATGGAGGTTGTGACATATCAAATCCAATGATTTTAAGGTGCTGATTACGAATTTGATGTTTATTTTTAGCTAACCGTTAGCTTTGAGTCACCAGTGGCTTTTGGTCCCGTTTCCATTCCTAATATGATAAGGAAAGTCGTGTGATGTTTACACCAGATTTTTTCTTCTTTTTATTCTTTCTTGATAAGGTTAAAAAAAATTTCGAATTCAACTTTGGTTTGAATATAAAACAATGTTTTTTATTATATGAAGGGTATCTTTCATAACAGTAAGACAGAGTTCTTTGTTTTGTCATGGACTGCAAGCTAACCATTTGCACTTATATTAGAGTTTTCATAGAGAAGATTTTGGGCCTTCCTGGACTATTTAATTAACCATGAACATTAAGAAATAAAAATAATTTTACATATCAATACAAGATGACTTTCTGTAACTGTCCAGAAAATACTGTGTGTTCTGTTGGGCTTCAGTGTCTATGGTGGTTGAAGGAATAACAGGAGTTTCCTTGCCACTGGTGCACTTGACGTCCAGGCTCCCTCTACCCTCTATATCCAGGCTCCTTCATTATCTCTATTGTGTAAAAAGTCTAGGGTGTCATATTACGGCTGATTTTGATAGCTTTTGGTTTTTTTTTTTTTTTTTTTTTTTCTTTCTTAAAATATTTATTATTGGAAATAAAATCAAGGGAAATTCCGTGACCGCTTTGAGACGGCGCGGCGCCGGCATATGAAAGAAGAAATATAACTCACCCTGTCATACTGGTGGGGGAAGTGGGGGAAAGACGCCGACCTGGCGGCACTGGCCGCGGTGGCGGGCGGCCTCTGGTACAGATAGGGGTAGTACGCCTGATACACCACCTCTGGGCAGCTCATTCCTCCGAACCTCTCAATTTTGGCGGCCTTTATTTAGAACTAGGACGTCGAGAAAAGCGAAGGCAGAAGAGGCCAAGAACTTTGAATCAGACAAACGTCTGGCGGTAAACCGAGAACGCGACAAAATATTCCGAAATAAATCTTCTGAAATATCCCGAAAACCAGCACGCGAACTTTTGTTAGACGAAATTAATGAAATTACTTTCGAGAAAAATGATTATTTTACGCACTTTCGAAACGGCTTGTTATTTTTATAGCATCGTTATTTTGACTCCATCCATATTTTTTATTCATCTTGAGTTTTCATGATTTGGTTGTAATCTTCTCGTTAGTTTTAATTGCATTCGACTTTAATTTTTATGCGAACTTTTTAGTTGAAAAAATCACAGTTATAATGAAGCATTCGCTTTTTATTTCAATTTCAGACTGCGCGCGACGGATTGGGTCTTGCCTAAGGTCAGATTGTTTTCATTTGGGTTTTTGTAGCTCTTGTTAAAATCTGAAACAAAGAGAGAGAAATCAATGAATTTCAATGTTAGTACTTTAAAAAAATTGTTGCAATAGACGCTCGTTAAATATCATGATAGAAGAAATACGATACAGAAAGTTAAAATATTCAAATGATGATACATTTACAAACAAAAATGGTAACTTAATTGTTTGTAAAGCAGCCTAGGGCATTTTTAGCCACTTTACTCCGTTGGGTTTAAAAATGTAGGCAGCCCAGCATTTTTGGCAAAACTTTGCTGTTTTTTTTCGCAAACCAATTTAGTTCTCAATATTATCTAGGGTCTCTATGTAACGATTACTATCAGGCTAGCATAGGTCGGGTAAATTGAGACTCTTGCAAGCAATATTTTGAAATAGATATTTTTGAAATTTTCAAACCTTTACTTCAACTAGGTCTGGATAGGTAATAATCATAAGACACTATTGTATTTCACTGACACTGGAATTTTAGTTGTTACAGATGTTTAGTTTAGACCAAGGTGTTATACGTAAGGTATAACATCAGTTTGTTTTGTGCTAAACTTGAGAGTTTCGTGAGAGAGTCTTTTCCTTGTCAACAGCTGGTTCTCAACGAATCTCGAGATGTTTAAAATTCAGTTTGGTCTGTCCCATGGCACATTGGCTATTTGTACAAATGTTGAAACAATTTTCTCACCTCGTAACGACACGACAGCACAATGAACAAGTTACATCTTGTCAGAGTAATGTGCTGCCGGCAAACAATGATCTTAACCCTTCGATGCTCGACTATCCATGAATTCTTTCATTACATAAATATAAAGCTCACAGGATATACTCAGTTTTATCATCAACCAAGCTCAAAAATGGCTCAAGTGAAGAACTTGGAATTTTTCTCGATAATTTATTATGAACGTAGGTTCTAATCGATAAAGAAAAAACAATGTATCGAAACTTCTACATACTTATAATTGCGTTATTACATATTATTATTCAACACTTTATTAGATATAAATGGACATATTATGTACTATACAAATAATTATTTTAACAATGAAAAAAATGGAAACAATATATACAATACAAGGGCGGGGTTATTGCCTATGGCGATCTCTTCCACCCAACCCTTGGGTGGAAGAGATTGTAATAGGTAGGTAATAAAAAGCAATAACGCATACTCCATATGCGTCATTGCTTTCCACTACCTATAAGGTGTAGAAAGTATTGTTTTTGTCAATGTTTCAAAGCAAATATGCATACACATAAATTTATTACATATATTTATGGTTATGGAGTCAACAAATCTTCGAGCAAGGAGTAGCTTAAGGACTAATGAAAATTTACATACTATTATGAATTACGCCGGGTTGTACAGTGTTGCTTTAGCTTATTGATATGTTGTTGTGCTCTGTAAGGCTTGTTATTTTATGTGTTCAAGATTGTGACAATTGTAACACTTTTATTTCCAGTTCTTGTGCAGCCCCCGATTGAGCTTTCAATAAATAACTACAACCGTCTTGACAGCGAGAGACAGCTGAGTCGATGCTGGGAAAATAAAGTAAATTGAATATAAATAAATCAAGGACATCATGTTAAATGTCAGATATATTATATTATATTAGTTACTCATTAGAGAAGAACTTTCATTTCATTTTAAAGAGAATACACAAGGAGATATTATATTTTTAATATCTATAATGCCAGAATTCGATTCGAACAACGCGTAAATGAACACAAACTCATAATTATAATAATAATAATAAAAAAAATATTTGTGTTATTGTCACAATTCTAGTTGGTAGCACAGAATCATAGAACTTTTTACCGTGTAATATACAAGATCATGTTTTGCCAATAATTCCGCCACTGGTAGCAGCTCACATCAAAGCAGCTACTCATTTTTCCTCACGAGGTATGAGTGTACCTCGAACGTAGGTATTACATAGCAGAATAATGACTGACCCACTGGGGATAGAACCCAGGTGGAATGCCTATTGCGCTAGCCTACTCGGCCACGGTGAGTAATAAATCATGCCAAACAAGTTAAATCTTAGAAATATTTTGCACGTAACTTTTCTCAAAATAGGTACAAGATTATGTTTTATTGTTTTTCGTCAACACTTTCAAATTTAAAATGATGTGATAATAGATGGGTAAAATGAATGTTCCACTTTTACCTCATGATTGAGATCGTTATGCTTCACCTTCTTAGAAAAGTTAATGTCCTGCAATAACTAGCTACACCAGGGCAATTAAATCTTCTTTATTGATTTTTACGTACAATAAAATACCTATATACTTACTAAAATTCTTCGGAAACAAAGAGCTTATAAGAAATTAAGTGGTTTTTAGTGAAAGATAATTAAAACACCGGCCCAATTTAATCCAATAAAAGACTCTGTTTATCTTGCAAGAATGAGACTAAAGGGTTCCTTTACGCTCACAGTATATCTACTATCTACGTAGGTAGGAAAAAGAAAAAGTTGAATAATATAAGACTAAATAAATTTTGAAGTAAAAAGTACACCACAGTTTGACGACCATTGGCCCCGTAGCATCGGGGACATTGTAATGGTCAAGACATCGCGTCTCACGTCGGCCTGGTAATCCTGATGTCGCTGGTTCGAAACCCAAAAGTGATCCTATGGTTGAGGTTTTGACAATATTACGTCTTGGGCTTACTGATGGAATAATGGAAATTATTAGTCCTAACTGGGCAGTATAAATAAGGCGATATTAATATTATTAGTATCTAAAACACAATGAGCGTAAATAGACACAAATTATGGAGAGTAAGAATCGTATCATAAATTGAGGTGACCTCCACTCCTTCATTAAAATGAAAGACTATTTTTATTTAAGTTACTTTTGATAAATCTGCTATTTATGAGTCGCTACTTTTGATAAAAGCCATTTATGGGACAAGCCAGAAATAGTTGAATCAGATGATTTCAAATTTAGTCAGAAAAATAATGACATGTTAATCATAAACCAATGTGGCAATGTCGGTTGTTCAGGAACTGCTCAATTAGACTTCATGTCAAAAAGTTGGCATTCGAGACATGCTCAGGGATTTTACCAGAGAAGGAAATTATTGCCTATTTTATTAAATTTTTGATGTTAATAAAGTTCAATATTCGATTCAAATCAACGTTGAAAATAAGTGAACAAAGTTGCTAACAGTACTGATCTCAACGCGTTGAAAAATCTTTTTCTGCCAGTCATAATGATTTTAACAGGGCACGAATTAAAATTCCAGTATTTCGGTTACGAAAGAGGACAGGAAAATCAAGCGGCTACTTCTCTACACACTGAACGTCCTCTAAACATGAAAGATCGAGACGTGAAATCATGATTTACGATCTAATGAAATGGCGAAACGACCTTGAAATCAAAAATAACGAAGCTTGCGTTGAAAATATTCAATCTGAATTTCTGGTATATCTCTCGGACTCTATAGTCCATACCTACTTATCAAAAACATAGTCCGGCGTATGCATCTCACATCTCACACAAATGTGTGATATACCTATTCACTCACACAATACATTCATGATAGTAATAATAGATATTATTTTTATACTACCTGAGCAGGCCAAAGAGTCTCTCAAATACAGCAGTTCTGTTGTTTTGGTGCCTTGTTAAGTTGGCAAATTTTCATATCAATGTGGAAAATTCATGCATTGATTGGGATCCGAACTGAACTAGCAGATTACATAGACTATATTTTTAACCACTAGGTTCATGAAACTATTAGGGATGTACGAGTATCTAAACAAGTATTATTTCAATGTCAAAACTACCACTCTCCAGAGTTAGCTATTAGTGGAGATATCATAACTACCACTCTCAAGAGTTAGATATTAGTGGAGATGTCATAACTACCACTCTCAAGTGTTAGCTGTTAGTGGAGATGTCATAACTACCTTCTCAAGAGTTGGCTATTAGTGGAGATGTCATAACTACCACTCTCAAGAGTTAGCTATTAGTGGAGATGTTAAAACTACCACTCTCAAGAGTTAGCTATTAGTGGAGATGTCATAACTATCACTCTCAAGAGTTAGCTATATTAGTGGACATGTCATAACTACCACTCTCAAGAGTTAGCTATTAGTGGAGATGTCATAACTACCACTCTCAAGAGTTAGCTATTAGTGGAGATGTCAAAACTACCTCTCTCAAGAGTTAGATATTAGTGGAGATGACAAAACTACCACTCATAGTACTTAGTTGTTTTGACCATGAAGAAATAAAAATGGAGACGTCGTAACGTATATCTCACGGGTATTAAATCTGTCTCCTAACAAACTAACCAATGGCTATCGTTATTATTTTGGAAAGCTTGACAAATTAATTTGTTATTGATTTCTTCTGTGTGAAAACTACGAAACGAATTCTCCTTTTCTCATTTCTCCATGGTTTTGACAGAATAATACCTGAAAGTTCTATCACTGTTGTTAGTTTCCTTATCCTATTATAAGGAAAGTATTGTATCCGTCGAAAATTTGAACTACCCAGTATTTCACATTTCTGAACGAATCATAGCCTCAGGGGACCAAAAAAATGTTTTCAACCATTGGTCTGTCTGTCTGTCTGTGAACAAAATATCTCGAGAACGGTAAGAGCTTATTTGGTATGAAAGTATACCCCACAATTCATGAAACTTTTGGTTGAAATCGTCCGCAAGGGCCGTTCCTTTGGATGGGTTAAAGGTTAAAGTTACAAAAAAATTAAATAACAACATTTTCTTAGAATAAAAAAATAATAGAGGTTTACTACGATCATTTTTTGATACCTTGAACTTTTTGGAACCCGACCCTAATTTACCGGTATTTTGGGGGGTCGGCTTTTGGACTAACTTTTTTACTATTAATCTTAGATAGGGGGTGTGGACATATCAGATCTAATGATTTTGAAGTGCTAATTACAAAAATAACATTGATTTTTAGGTAACTGTTACCGTTGAGTCATCAGTGGCGGATTCGGACTTCTCTTTGGGGGATAAGGAAGTCGTGTGGTGTAAAACCAGATTATTTTTTCTTGAATATTCGAGTGGGAATCATTTTCATGTTACAAAATACTAGATAATTTTTATCTTACAAAATACTAGCTCATTTTTATGTTACAAAATACTGGCTCAAAAACGACACGTTTCACCGTAAAGATTTTCCCATGTGGCTGACGTCTCATTATGAGTAGGAATACTATGATTATACTAGCGGGCTGTCGCCCGCTTTGCGGGCCGAGGCATGGTTCGTGAAGCAAAAAATCCTTTTTCGCCAATGGCAGGTGTTGTAGTGGGAATGTCGAAAAATCCCGTCTTATTGCACATGTAGACTATAAGACAAAGCTACCTACCAAATTTCAGCTTCCTAGGACTTACCAGTTTGGAGAAACAGTGATGAATCAGTGAGTCAGTCAGTCAGTTAGTGAGTGAAACTCTCTTTTATAAGTATAGATGAATAGTTTTAGGAATACTAAAACTGTTGGCATAATGGGACTACCTGTCTTGCGCTGACAGTCTAAATAAAGCACTACTTACATGATTGCTCATCTATATACCTACAATGAGGGGACCTTCTAATGAACTTTTGACTTTTGTAGGAGTAAATGTTTTAGAGATACAGCGATCATAAAGTCGGTAGTTGTTTTCCCGTTTATAAAAAAAAAAAAAAAAATATATTGAGATAATAACTAGCAGGAAACCAAGAATATTCAAGAAGATTCTCAAACTAATAGAACGAATGTTTTCTGATGCAATGTTTACTACTTTGAATAAGTATAAAGAAACAACATAAATGTTATAGGTACCTAAGAATTAAAGAAAATTAATACAATGTGTAATTGTGTAACTACTTTTTGAGAAGAACCTATGATTTTATTTCAAGTATTAGAAATGGTCACTGATTCTCTTAAGTGTACTGTATCCTGGGATTTGTATATTTAGAAATACTGTTAGATCAGACTTTACTCTGTCATATTTACAACAAGGAAGTCCTTTGATAGCGGGTTCGGATGCCATTGCTGTTATTATCTTCTCCTTTCCCTCTGCCTTTTCTCAAACCCTTCTAGGGGACCGCATTGGCCAGTCTCTTGCTCATGGTTAAGGTTGTTTGGTTCTGGCACTCCTACTTATACATTTTACGGCTAACTTCCCTAACGCCAAGCTTGCTGAGGGTGCCAATGATTTGTGCTTTTGTCTTTTGGCCTGATATGGATGTTATCGTATCCATTTAATGTCCTCAATCGAAGCAACAAGTATTGTTTTTATAATATAATGGTCCAATTTTAAAAATAAAAAGGATTATTGGAATTATCGATACTTGGGTACCTGATTATTGGCTTCCAATCAAAAGTATATTAGTTTAGATCCAATCACCTGACTAGCACCTTTACCTCAACTATAGCAATGCATGTCAAAATCACAAAATAAAATTGTACATTCATGAATCTGGGAGAAATTCAAAAAAGATTGGTCTCGTGATTGATCTTGAGTTCGGGAAACAGGCTAACACATCAAGGTACGATGAGTTTGATTCTAATCATTGCATGGTTTTATTAAAGTTATCTTATAATATCTTAATCACAATCATAATGTCTAACTTTTTGCCGTACTTTGGACTCAAACCACCGACCTCCAGGTTATGAGTCCGCCTTATTATGGTCAAGTTACTGAGAATGACCAAATAGTAAAGGTAACTTTCAAACCGTCAGTCACGGGGTAAAATTACTTACAAGACTTCCTTGAATAGAATACATAAGAAGTAGATAGAATTATGAGTGTGTCGAAACTTGCAAACCGTCCTCCACTGCCTTTAACCTAGTAAAGTTCCACTATTTACATATTAATGTTCATCATTTTCTAAACTTTACTTACTAGGTAGAGTATGTTAATACTTACTCTAACTTATTCCAGAAGCAGAGCCACGATGAATAGAATGGTACCACATTACAATCCCTGTCGTGTGTTGTGGTCTCTCCACTGCTTCAAATTCAGTCATCAGTCATTACCAATACTATTGCGAACACTAAATTTTCATTACCTCTTCCTAGAAGGTACCTCACGAAAAGATATCGACCTAAAACTTAATTTAGTATCTATCCTAATTTAAATACATATATAGCTTGCTCTTTTTAGTTAGGTAAGCATAATTAATAACCAAATTATTTTAGAAGGTATAATGTTTTGCCACAGTGAAAGTAAAGAAAGGTTTACGAAATTGTACGAGTATTAACTCACATCATCACCTCAAAAAGCACTGAGCGAGGTGCTTGCTAAGCATTAGATTCCGAGTTGAAATTATAATTTCAAATTTTCATTAATCCATCTCTCTTATTAAAATATGAAAATCACTACTTTGTTAAAATTATTATTTATTTAATTTTTCAAATTTAATTCACTGTCACCGAATGTTGAAATATTGTTGAACTGTCAGTTTTAAATAAGATCGAACGGGAAAAAACGGAAATGATTTAAAAAAATATTATTTCAATTATCAGTAAAATTAGATCACGAGAACAAATTACTTGGATAAAATTTAAAAATAAACGATTTTTAGTTTTTGAATTTCTTAAACAAAAAAATTCACACGAGTGTATAACTTTGAAAGCATAAAAAAGATAAAAAGTTATCCATACTGAAGTTGTTCTATGACAGAGTTGCGTTGGAATTGTTGGCAACGCCCTCTCTTAAGGATGCATGGTGCTAGCCAATCAGATGAGACATTCGTGCCAACCAATGAAAATATTGGAATTAGTTCTGGGTAAAAAAAAAAGAGTAGATAGTAGATATCTTCATAAGTTCATAATAATGAAGTTTCTGTGAGCTTAATAAAATAGATGTATACGTATTTATTTTATTTATTTTTATAGGTAGGGAGATACTTACATAGGCGTTATTTTGGGAGGTGGGAAGGGGTTTGGGAAAATGGTAATGGTTGCGGTTTTTCCAGTAGTTAATGATTTTCAAACTAACTTCGTAGCGCGGCTCTCTCTATCGTATCGAAAATTTATCAGGTACCCTTATTGTAATAACTTTAGTATATCGTATTTATATTTCAAAATAAATTGAATATATACTCACCGGCAGAATTATCCGGACAAATGCTGTTTTTCCATTTGACTCCATGTATTTAAATACGGACTAAATATGACTAAACTTTTTTTGTAGTTAAAATTTTCAAGGTATTATTGTTTTAATAGAAAACCAATAGTATATGGACATTTATTCTGAACAGAAGAAACTTATTTAACTTTTCCAGTCATCAAAGTTTTATTAATAACTTTAAAAAATGTTCTTTCTATGAGATATACTGTACATTTCCATTCCACTAATATCTAACTATTGAGAGTGGTAGTTTTGAAATCTCCACTAATAGCTAACTCTTGAGAGTGGTAGTTATGACATCTCCACTAATAGCTAACTCTTGAGAGTGGTAGTTATGTCATGTCCACTAATAGCCAACTCTTGAGAGTGGTAGTTATGACATGTCCACTAATAGCTAACTCTTGAGAGTGGTAGTTATGACATGTCCACTAATATAGCTAACTCTTGAGAGTGATAGTTTTGACATCTCCACTAATAGTTAACTCTTGAGAGTGGTAGTTTTGACATCTCATGGTTTGACATGGTTTTGAGGTACTTATAATTACTGGCAGGGACGGATTAAGCTTGCGCGGGGCCCTTGGCATTCTCAAAGCGCAGGGCCCAAAAATTGTACTGAGGTTATTTCATAATACCACATTTAAAACATTGAAATCGAAGTCTTGACAACCGATCAAAAGCATTATCGAAAACACTTAAATAGCATCACCCATGGCAACTTGTTTTACGGAATATTCATAGTATAAAATTTCATGAAAACTGATCAAAATTACCAAAAAAAAGACCCTTTGGTGTAGATACCTAAAACCTAGAATCTAGATGAATGCATAAAATGTCTAATAAGCTGATCACTGACCATTTTGAAGACATCTTTTAAGTGCCGATGGCCACTTTTGTAATAATGCTAGTAAACACGACTTTTTGCAAGGTTTGTTTAAATGTCTTAAAAACTGACACAAAAAAGAACTATTCAAAACAAGTTGGAATTTCAACCAATCACAACACACTGTATAACTAATGACTATAATCCGAATTGAGGAAGGAAGTTATACCTTGGTTTTTTTCCCGTAATTCATTGAATTAAATAAATAATTACATCAATTTTGACCAATTATTCGCCGCCTTATTCTTCAAACTACAATGGACATATCACAGTAAGAGGTTTTTCCTTCATTAGCTTGCGTGCGTATGGCCGTATGCTATCCCAACTACTCACTGTAACTCATTGTATATTAAGGGAACAGAAAGATGAAAAAAATTATATAGGCAGGTTACGAGACATAAAAACGCAAGACTTTCTGTACCTCGAATGTTCAAAAAGTGATAAGCACAAATTTAATAATTAAATATGTATATATTATGTTAACTACAATAATTGATATTCAGGGTAGATTTGGGTAGCTTACACTAAATATAAAGCGTGGTACCCCGAAAAGCACGGCGCCCTTGGCATCTGCCAAATCCACCATATGGGTAATCCACTAGTGATTATTGGTGCAGATAATTTTAATTTGTGTATGGAATCGCCAAGTGACATTTACACCCCTTGTCACTTCAGTAGATGGTGTGCTAGGCCAACAATTCGATAGCTTTGTCATCATAATGACAGAGAGATTGGCAGAGAGATGGAAGAGACCCATTGCTTCTCTGTTGGGCTGGGTACGTGCAAGCATAGGCATGGCAATTTTAAGTGCAAAATTTCAACACAATACACATACACCATACACTTCACACAGGACACGGAAGAAGCCCAGAACAAATGGTTCCGGGCGTCCAAAGGGTTCACATCAATCCTTCCACCACCATGACATCACACATGCTCACGGAAAGTAAGTAAGAGTCGCAAGTATGTTATGTGTAATTGTGTATCAGAGGGGAGGAGGCGATGGAAGTCAGGCGATGAAAGTCGCTGCTTGGATACGAAGATGGAGTTGAAGATTTTAGATGAAAGAGTTGTTTTTATTTTGTTTTTAATTTATTTTAATTTCATGTTATAAATAAATATTCTACTTACTATTATAAAAATATCACCAAGTACCTAATAGTCTTGGACTATAATTAGTAGGTATCGAAAATGCAATTTTTGATAAAGAATGTTACCAAATTAGAAGTACCTATCAAGTTGTGAGAAAGATTTTGGATTTTTCAGGAAGTTTAGAAATAAAATTTGATAATATCGCTAGAAGGTAAAACTGACCAAGTGACAGTTGGTCATTTTTCTGATTTTTCGTTACCCTGGTCGGAAATTAACCTAAATTGGCTGAAAATCAAAAGTTTGGTAGATTCAAACATATGTGCGGGAAAAAGCGAAAAACAATATTTACCTGAAATACTGGTGGAAAAAAAAATTCGATGAAGAAATCAACATTATTTTTAATATTCATTTGGTGAAATTAAGGTTTTATCGATGCAATAAAGTAGAAAAAATCAATTGTGAGCACAAAACAGTCCACCGGGAAGGTTTTTTCAGGAAGGCCCGCCACGCCAAAACTTTGCGCGGCTCTCCTGAAAAATTGTCCAAATGCAGATGGTCAGTTTGACCTTTCAAATGACGATGTGTAGTTCATTCATATTCAGAGTTAATTTTCGTGTCTCCTCCACTTTTTGAAATTTTAGCCACCGCAGTATCGTCGGCATAGCTCAAAATAGTATTATTAGTTGATCATTTGTCTATGGAATAACTTTAATTAAATAGAAATAACTAAGTAAATATAATTTATTGAGTTGGTTTTCATCCTCTCGTAAACAATGACAAGCCGAGACACAGCTAGGCCTGTGGTACTGAGAACGAGATACAGCTAGGCCTGTGGTATTGTATGAGAACGAGATATTGCTGGTTGTGGTGAATTCACATTTTTTTCTTCAATTTAGGTGCTTCTCTGTCAGTTGAGAGGTCGTTCGCGCCGATTCCTCCGGTGTGTTATACAAGTTTAGTGTATTACAGTTTAATTGTTTTCAGGTAATTTAGAAGGGAATCAGCGCTCTCGACGGAGTCTGACAGAGCTGGAGGCACAGGTAGAGAGGATCTTATTTGTGCATGGAGGGGACAACTAATTATGTGACCAACAGTAAGAATTTCGCCACAACGGCAGTTTGGAGGAGCAGTACGCTTAAACAGGAAGCTGTGAGTACATCGCGTATGACCTATCCTCATATTCCTCATACGGCAAAGCACTACCTCCTCAAATCTAGTTTGTCCCTTACTTGAGCGCCAGTTAGAAATGAGGGGTTTAATAGACTTTAGTTTGTTAGATTTTGGTATGTCGTTCCATATCAGCTGCCATTTTTCGTTGATGGTTTTTGATATGAATGGTTTGAAGTCATGTGATGAACAAAGTTTTAGAGGGGGTATATTTTGCAGTGGAGTACGGGCGGCTCTATCCACTGCCTCATTACCATGAATGCCTGTGTGTGAAGGGCACCACAAAAATGCTTTGACCTTACCACAGTCAATGAGGTCCCGCCAAGAAGAGTATAATAAAGATACTTTAGGATCATTCACATTATTTAAAGTTCTGTATAGTTCGATAGTCTCATGCCAGCACCTTGAGAACTAAGTAAACAATATTACAATACTAAAACGTATAGGTAACTGACCGACTGACTGCCTTTGGTGATGACTGATGATAAATCCTAAACTATCAATAAAAGCTCTTCAGGGCGGAGTTCACGAATTGTACCAACAGCCCTGAACATTAGTGATTTGAGTACGCCTATGTAAAACCATGTAAATTTTGGTAGTATTCTTACGTAGGACCAAATCCTCATCATCAAACGAATCAGTATAATTATTTTTTTATTTTCATATCAGGGCCGGGTAAAAAACATGTAGGGTGTACTGTATAGGAACTATAGTAAGGTCACTAAAAATACATGTAGCGCAATCCCTTGGGTTGTATCGTAGAGTTAGGAAAAAATGAAGCGCATTGCCTTGATAGTAGAGTTAAGAAAAATACATTGTATAAATATTGTATGACAGTGTTCGGTAGCAAGGAAGATAGGCGAAGGACACGGAGGACTTCAAAAGCCGTGGCCTTTAGATTGATGGCTTTCTGGAAGAACTTTGATTTGAGCAATGAACTGTGGGGCTAGATTCGTTCCATTCAATTACTTGGAATGACAGAGGTAGAGGTGTTCTGACGACAGACTCTCGATGCTGGAACTTCGAGAGTCTATACTACAACAAAATTGAGGCTTGACTTTTATACAGGGTGTTAGGATATGTGTTTAACACCATTAGAATTAGGAAAAATTCTTGTAGAGTAATGCCTTGATCTTATAGAAGGGTTAGATATTATGAAAATTATTCCCTCACTAGGTGTAGATGAACATGAAGTGACAACTCCTTTAATAGGTATTAAAAAAGAAAATGTATTTTTTTCATTGTCTGTCAGATTTGATGGTTATGCTGTGTTGAATGGCAACCAGTCAAAAACTGGCAGCTCCAGTTGTAATTATTTTGTTCCTCTCTGGCACTTGTAATATTTATACAATACATAAGATTTAATAAACTTTTTTCTACGTACTACATCAAACATCACCCGTTTGACGTTACTCAAATCTAATATCTCTTTTTTTTTCTTCTTTATTTCTTTTCCGTACACAAATACATATAAGGTTAAACTGACGGCTGTACTCAAATCGGATGCAGCCCTTCAGGAGAGTAACAACTAATAAAAATATTGATATTTTTTTACTTCATCAAGATAGATAAATAGATAATATTTAGATTATTTACACATTTTTAAAAAATATAGTTCAAGAAAAAGCCTTGAATATTTTCATCTAGACCGATCTAATCTTTATGTCTACATAAATTCTCCAGAGTAGTGAGAGAGAGATTTCAACTGCCATCATTTTCATGGTTGCTCAAAATACCCAATTAAAAAGAGATTTTTTAAAAATAAATAATCAATTTGGAACGTCGATGTGATGAGTGATATAGTTGTATAACTATGTAGGTTCGTCGTCCAACTTCAAATTGAAATAAATAATCTTCTAAAACTGATCTGGGAATGTTGAATTGCTTTCTAAATTCAACATAATTTGGGATGCCTTCTCTTGCACCAATCAACCCATCACTAATTTTCTCTTTCAGTTCTTGTTTATATTAATAATGATAATAACACTTTTTAGTGGAAGGTAACCACCAGGTGAGGTTAATGCTCAAAGCATTTTCTACCACCTAACCCTGTAAGTCTTATTATTATGTGGTCACAAACTCAAATTAATGAAGAAAATGCATGCACTGGGTGGGATTCGAACCAAAGGATCCCTACGCTACCAAGATTACCAGACTAGCGCGGTAACCACTTGACTACCAGTGCATGTATAAGTGACAATAAGTGACATGTGTAAGTGCCTAATAAGGCATTTATCCATTTCATCAACAATATCGTTTTAGTAAAATGATTTTATCATTACTCTTTAAGAGTGCTGAACAAAATTTGAAGTTCTGGATGATTTTCTGTTATATCCGAATTATCTAGAGTTTTCTAGAGCTTGAAGACCTCGGAATACCTTTGGTGAGTAAGTTACATCATTAAGTTTGGAAAGTCCTAAGATAAACGGACTAAGCCGATGAGAGATTTCACTGTTGTTCCAGTCATTTTGTACATTGTCTAGAATATTAATAGCTTTCATCAATGGATAAGTCTTTATCAAGGCCAATTTAAGATTAATCACTTTTTAATGAGCTTATAATATCTATGAGGTGATAGGATTCTGTAGGTAAATCTTTTTTGATTTTGATCAGGCCTACAAAACAAAAGTTTCAGGCCACAACTTCGAAACTCCCAGTTCATCACTTCACCCTTTTCCAGAAATTTTTTGCAAGTTTTTCGATTTGAAAAATCACTCATTTTACTTCTCATTCTCTATATATTATTTATTGAAATTTGAAAATCATGGAGCACTTCCCAACTTGAAATTTGGTGAGTTTAGGACAAAATTAAAGGTAAAAATTAAAAAAAAAAACTGCACTCATTTGGTCAATAGGTACGACCTGAACAGGTGAATCTTAAAGTATAGGGGTTTGGAATTGAAAATTCGACCATTTTTCCATAATAACTCCGTTGTATTGGTGGACAAACTAAAACTTTCGTAGTTTCAAATTGGCATGAGTTTTATAAGAGAATGCCGTAGGCATTATCACCACCCTTGATCAGGCTTTGTTTATATTTATTTCTAAATTGTTACCATGTACATTGTATATAAAATATGTAAATAAAGCTTGATCCAAATGTTTATAAAAAAATAAATAAAAAAAATAATAATACTACTTTTTAGTGGAAGGTAACCACCCGGCGATGTTAGTGCTCAAAGCGTTTTCTACCACCTAACCCTCATGGTGCTCTTATTATGTTCTCACATATTCAAATGAATAAGGAAAAATCCTAGCATTGGGTGGCATGCACAGATCACGGAACCATGCGCTAGATTGTTTATGTTTACATTAAGTGACTAGCGCTGTAACCATATCGACTATTCTCTTGGTGATTTTTGGTTTTGATTGAGTAAAAGCAGAATAAATATTCACTCTGAGCACAGGGTTTGAGTGAAAATCACGCTCATGAGACACCAGAGGAAAAAATAAAATGAAAGGCTACTTTCCCCCTTTAAAAATACGGGGAAATTCAACTTTTCCATCTGTGAATTTTTCAGGCTGATTTTCGCAAAATTCAGTGTGAGCATTCATACTGTTCTTTCTTCAGTGTTATCTCAACAAACTCATGTAATTTTTTTCAACTTCGAATAAAGTTATGCAAATTTAAGTCCGTTAGGAAATACACGGAGTTGTATTTCCTAACGTAGCCACAGGAATTGGGAAAATGGCAAGAGGTCGGATTTTCTAGTGAATGAAATTGAGGGGTCAAATTTAACTACAGGAGACAAAAAACTAGCATAAGTATCACGGGCGGGCCAAATGCCTTTCGCCACAAAGTACGTTTGTAGATATTTAAGCAATAACGCTGCATGAGATAACTGTGAGTTTTTTATTTTATTCTAAAATTGTAAAAAAATAAAATGTAAATTGTATAACATGTAAAAAAATAACAAAAATTGTAAAAAAAAAAAAACTAAAATAAATATACATTATTACGGTACATATTATTCTTTTTAATATTGACGGATAATATAACTCTGAATGAGATATTATGAGATAACTGTTAGTTTTTATTCTTTTTAATATTGACGGATACTTTAGATCATGAAAAATAAAGTCTAACCTGGATATACAGGATCTCAAGGGACCGGCAATATTTTCCTGATAATAGACTATGGAGGTTTCCTGTTTCCTGTTTCCTATTTTTTTTTTTTTTTTACTTTTCTAAAATCCTCTATAAGAACCAAGTTCCAGTTTATTCAGGTTTCCTGCTTACACAAGTCGAGTTTAATAAGTACCTTCGACTGTATTTAGAAAATACTATTGGTATTGACAATACCTAATTCCATTGCCATTTGTAATTTCCGTTGTTTCATAGGTTGATTTTATTAAAATGTTAGAGGTTGCAAAGTATTGATTTATTTAAAAAAAAAAGAACCCAAAGGTCCCCAAGACTGGTTATAACAAATATCTGAGAAGATAAGAAAAGAGTAAAATCAAAAACAAGATGTATGTGTAATACTAATAGTTATGAATAATATTATATTGAAAGATATTCACGAGCACTCATAAGGAAACGACACTGAAAGTAGTAAACATTGAGTATGTATTTGTGTTTATAATATTGAAAAATAATGAACATGGGTGGAGGAAAAATAATTGGCACCATTTATGTTGGCATTATCAGCAGTTAATTATATCAATACCTTTCTAAAGGAAATTCAAGTCACAATTACATTATGGGGAATAAATAATACGTACAAGCACTTTGAAACTGTGAAATTCTTTTTTTCTTGACAAATAACTTAATTCAAACCCAACTCTATTATTCATTTTCAATTGTAATTTTCCTCTTGTAAAATAATATATTAATTAGAATTTCTATTATAATAGTTGAAAATCGCCAAGATTGATTCTAGAGCACCCTGGTTCAAAGAGAAGTTGGAGTTTACAAGATCCAGCGAGCCAAGTAGCAACTTTTCTACACTTCACAGTAATGTACATCAAGATTAATTAAATACTTTTAAGTAGAGCATTTAGAGTTAATATACTATTTATTTTTATATACCTATCTAACTTGGTGCCTTGTTGAATTTCTGAAAAGGGTGCTTGAATTTATTTTAAATAACTAAAGTATTGCCTCAATCAAGTAACAAGTAATACTTACAAATAACAGAATTATTCAGTTGTAAAATTTTATTTTGTCTTCAGTTTTTTTTTCGCCAATGCCATAGCATTTTTTCATTTTCACCCAAAACGATGTTCGAATTACAAATAGTAATTTTACTGTGTGCTACTGAAGATAACAATTCCAGTAAAACTGGTTGGTCAAAATTGCATACCCAGGTAATTTTCATTGGATAACCTGGATATTTTTCTATGGGTACTTCTTACATGGTTTGAATCATCAGCCTTAGTCGATTCCTTTGTGAAAGATTTTGTTTTCACGCTTGCTAATACATTTTTTATTTTGAGGCCGAGTGGAGAATAATTTAAAGTAGGAAAAAGGGAAAATGAAAATCAAAGTAGTTCACAAAGAAACATTAAAATTTTGAACACAACATTTCTTTTTGAGGAAGGAGACAGCATTTGAAGCTGTAGTGCATAAAATAGAGTCATTTGAGAGGGGGAAAAATGAATAATTTAAATCCAATTGAAATCCTAAACAACCCACAGTTTATTATTTTGGAATAGGTCGTTTTAATGAAAATTCCTTTTTTGAACATATCATAAACTCCAAAGCACTGTAGATTGTGTGGGTGTGCAAATCTGTTATTTTTATTTCTAAAAATGTGCAAAACTCTAAAGCTGCTAACAGATTTTAACACATTTTACTACGCAGGATAACTATTGTAGATGCTCTTATTAAAATTCACCAAATTTCAAAATTGTGGATCTTGAAGATAAAGAAAGAGCTTGAACTTCAACTTTTCTCTACATCCACCCTCACCAAGAAGTCATTGCTTTATTTTATTCTACTGAAAATATAAGATTTTGTATCGGAATCAGAGATAATACAACTCATATAAAAGGGGTAAAAATGGTAAGTAAATTTTCAGGCCCAAACAGACAGTAGATTATTATAAATTACAACATTACAGTGATTTAAGACGTATCAATGGAGCCTTTCTTAAGAATAACTCAATACAAATAAATAATAACCATTTCTGTCCATCAAAATATGGCATCATGATTTTCAATTGAAAGACTAAATGTAGTTCTGGAATCTATTTGATTTGCTCAATTCAAACTCTAACTATTCTCAGGCAGTGCAGGTATCCTTACGGGCATAGGAGAAAGAGACTATTGATCGTATCCCTTTCATGGAACATTTCTTCTTGCTTCCGTTGAGAAAGTCTCGATACATGTCAGAGCGGAGATAGCGAGAGTAGGAGTCGGACTTCATCAGATGATACACATGTGCCTGTAAAATGAAGACGTTCATTTTAACATGCTTTTGAGGTCGATCTATTAAAATTTGACAGCATATTTTTTTGCTTAAAATCTCTTAAACATCTAGTAAAGAGGCGTTCTTAATGATTGGATGACAGATTGCCATAGGCAATAATCACGGCCCTTTTTACATTTATTGTAATTTCTTACTTTAATGGCACAAAAACAGTCTTAATACTATTATTAAAAGTTCCTTACGGATTTTTATCTTTTGATGGATAAAGATGAACTTGAAATTTTTAATGAAGTTCTAACAAATATTTATCCATATTTTGGCGTTATCGAAATTTATACAGGGTGTCCCAAAAGTAGTGAAATAGAAAGCAACTTTTAATTTTTTTATGGAACCTTCGATTTTTTATTTTTAAAATCATTCGAAATCTACGTTGCATTCAACATACAATCGACTTTTCACTTGATAATTTTAATCAAACGAATCTTTGATCAACCCAGCAAAATCATAGACTTTCCTTCGGGATAAAAGTGATAAAACGTATAATGTTCTTACAGCTGCTGTGTCGAAAGACCATCTCGTGGGAGCTTCAATATTTTTTCTCGTGAGCTCATGAGATCGTGAATCTACATTGATAGGACAAGATGCATCAACGGCCAGAAATTCAGACCAGATATCTTCTGCTTTGGCTGGCACCTCGGTCAGAGGGAGACATTTCAGCTCTTGTACTGCTTCCCAGAACCTAGCCATGGACAAAACAACAAGTATATTTATTATTTTGATTCTTTAGTTAAAAAAGGTTTTTTTTTTTCAAGTTTATACGACTTCTCTGCTTAGCTCACTCAGCTGCAACACTAAAAACAACAAATACTCAGTCACAAAATAAAGACAATCACTCATCCAAAAAAAGAACCACATCAAAATAGCATTGAATATTCATTTAAAAAATAGGACCGACCAAAAGCACAATAATATGGCTACGATAAACTACCACAAAATTATTGAAAATAAAAGATTAACAAGACAACAAACTACTGGCAATAATAAGTATTGCATGGCGAAAAAAAGATATTTTAAATTAGAAGATTCAATCATGCAGTGCCGTATCTTGTATGGACAATGTCGACCTTTTTGGTACAGTAAAAATAAGGTCTATGGCAAAATAAGCAGTTCTGATAATAAAGACAAATTCAAAAAATAACACACCTAAAATAAAATCTAGCTACATTAAGTTCAGGCTATTTTGTTACCTAGACCCTAATGGTCTCTATCCCCGTTTATAATCTCCCAGCGTGACCAAAGGTCTAGTCTTCCAAGCGAGCTAAACTCCTTGTTAATAGTATTTGAGTATAATGATTTGACTTAATTTGAAAATAAAAGTTAACGCAACTACCTACAGACTTTAAAGAACTCACTTCAAATTTTCTCCGCTGAATTCTTTTTCAAGAAATTTTGTAAAATGATCTCGTCCTAAGGGGTCTTTCAGTAATTCCTGTAAACTGAATGCCCACCTCTTGATTCTGCGGGCCGAAATCTCTTTTCTGAAAAGGCAAAAAATATCATAATCATTGTAAATATTTTTTTTTCGTTATCAGTAGCATCGTGGTTCAGTGGAGTAGCTTGCACGCACTGGGTTCAAATCCGGATGGGTAGAAAAAATTTCTACTCTTTACTTATATGTACGGTTGTGTTTTTACTAATAGCTCGTGAGGAAAAATGAGAATGTTACTTGTATGAGTAACGTCCATGGGTTCAAAGCCGATTTACAAAGTGAGAAATAAATACTAGAAAGAGCATTAAGTAAAAAAGAGGAGGCTCTTAATAATGTTGTAAATCCACAAAGATTGTGAAGGGACTCTTGCTTCAAGAGAAAGAATTCATAGTTTAATTTATCTTATACTTGTTTATTATTCTTTTGGCATTCTCCTCCTAGGTATAAAACATGAATTATTGGTCTAGAGGTTTTCTCGAAAACCGGCTTTAACGTCACAAGTTATAAGATCAAGCAATGCGGGTTTTTTTAATATCATTTATGGGATAAGGCCATATAAATAATGGCAAACAAACCGGCTGGTAAAGATACTTATCAGCCCTATTCGGCTACTATATCATGTTAAGAGATAAACTATATCATGTTTGAGATTGACAAAAGTACTTTTTTTTTTTTTTGAAGGTAAGTGTGCCCGGGACCGCTTTCGCATTACTTCAGGGCTTACCTTTACATCCATGCCATTCCGGAAACGGAAAATTTCGGTCAGAAATTTCCGCTCCGGCCGGGATTCGAACCCGCAACCTCCGGGTCAGTAACCGATGCTCTTAACCACTGAGCCACGGAGGTCGGCTAGACAAAAGTACTGATGGTGAAAAAAATACTCACGCTTGCTTCTCCTCGTCCCAGAACTCCGGGTTATCAGTAAGCCAGGGATTTGCAAGCTCAGTGGGTGTGAAGAACGGGTCGTATTCTGTGTACTGTTCAAAGTAGTTGATGTACCTAAAACAAGAAATCCCGTCATGTGAATAACAATTCTTGTATTCATCTTAGAGCTCAGTGTTTAAGCATTCGCTTGCCATGCAGAAGGTCCCGGCTTCGATCCCCCGAGCCGACAATAAACTTTTTTTTTTCTTTTTTTTTGTGTGTGAGGATAGGAAAATCTTCTAAAGACACCTAGCCACCTCACTCCCTGGGGTGTGGGATTTTTACCCACTAAAAACTTATCCTCCGAAGACGTAGGAGATCCCGGAACCGTGTGATACATTACTTCGGGATTCAATACATACAATACAACGAATACAATAAACTTGTATTCTAAATTTGGTTACAGTTGTTTGTAAGGATTTCTTTTTTAATCAACCCTTGTTGATTAAGAATACCGCAACTATCTCCTAGGGCTCCTTGCACTTTTCAAAGATTTAAGTATTGTGAGTTGTCTAAAACGGATAGTTTTAATAAAGTGATTTTTTTTATAAATAATATAAGATTTTTACTCACGTCTCAGCAACTTTCGAGAGCTTGATGTTTCTTCTGTCTAGCCGTAGCTTTAGTGAAGTTATTTCCTTCTTGATAGCTTCTAAATGAGAGACACAAGTAGACGATACATCACTCTTCATAGTTTTCACATTTACTGTTTTGTTTTTCTTCGAGTCCATTTTTTTCATATCAATTTCGGTGGTATTGATACAACCGGGCTGAAAGAGAGCAATCAATTTGTACAATGAAATAATAATACCGTACATTTAAGTCTGTAGCTTATAATTTTGAGATATCTTGTTTCAGACATACACAGTTACACACACACTCACAGATAGAAATATACACACATACATATACACTTTCTCACTGTTTTTCTCTGTTACAGCTAGAAATGAATATCGCGTTGGCTTACCATGGGTCTATGTACATCCCAAAACGCCCTCTCTTGACTATCGAGCACCTTCCTTTCCAATTTATCTCTTTTCTTGTCAACCTTGCTCTGAGCTTCAGCCTATAACAAAAAGATGAAATATTTACAAAAAAAAACGTATTAGGAATGATAAACTCGGCATTAAATGTAGTGGAAGCCTGTAACAAAATGAACATGAAGATCAGCTATTTGATAGGTTCTATTATTTTTCTACGTTATATTTGAAGACAAATACTTGCCTTACTAAATTTTAGAAAGGCAAGTTTGTATATTTATTATGATCCTTCTTGTACTTGTAGTTAATTTTGGGTGAGTAACAAAAATATAATAACTTTTAACTAATTCTCAAAAATTATCAAGGCTTTAATTTAACTTGTAAATGTTTTCAATATGAAAATTCTCACCAATCCAAAAACTAACTGGGTCATTTTCATTTATCTTGGGCAATTGGATATTTTTGAGACAGTAAAAGATGGATTTTTTAGTTAAATTTAAAAATATTTGGTGTATTTTTTCAGGCTACATTTACTCTTTAGTTTTCAAAACTTTTATCGGTTACCAACTTTTTAATCATGTCTTAAATGTCACGGGTAATGTTTATGACACTAAGTAACAGTCATGACGGTAACGTTCATGAGTAACACGCCACTAAAACAATCTTTTCTCAATGAAAGAATATTCACTTTACAAAAAAAATATTTGATTGGAAAGAGGACATGCAGAAGAATTGAAGAAATACATTATATATTAAAAAATCATTACAATTTATTTTAAAAATCGCGTAACGTTCTTGTCAAAAAAAATTAGACCCACCATTGTCCCTCACTGTGTTGCTTCCAACATCCAACTGACAGGAAATTTCAAAACAAAAACAATGTCATCTGTAAGAAGCATAATGGCAGCAGCTGCTAGCTTCTCATTCTAAGGGTTTTTCAAAACGGTTTACATTTTTTTGGGGGTAACATTCATGACGGAGATTTTTTTTTCTTCATAGGGACACAACTTTACACGTCTGTAGAATGAGGTGAACATTATTATTTTTTATGAAAACTAATGGTCACATTCTAAATAAACTTGATTTTCCTCATTTATATTGGATTTTGTTGAAAATAATGGGGACAAATGCATTTTTTTCTATCAGACACAGTAAAATCTTAGACTAAGGGACACCTAAAATATCATGAACGTTACTTACATAACTGGCAATTTTGAGTCTCCACATTAGTTTAAAAGAAATTTTATTATTGTAATTTATAAAAAATATTGTTTCATATGTGATAAAATAGATTTTAGTCATATATCCCTATTATTTTCACATTTATTAAAGGAGAAAGGTTGCGGACTTGATATGCCCAAGATAAATGAAAATGACCCAACTATGACGAAAACTATTAATTTTTACTTTGCTTCACCAAAAGGCCAGTAAGCATTTTCATTAATTTACCTGCATGAATATGAACTCCCATTTTCTTGAAAACATCTTCTGAAGAAGCGCCAAATTTTCAGCCTCGTAATCTGCGAGTTCCAGACGAGTCTTGTTTTGCATCGTTCGTTTGCACAGATATACAGCTGAAAGAATTCATACAGTTCCATTAGTTTGTTACACTCATTTATCATATTGATTTTTCAAACTGTTTATTTGTTTATAAGAGGTGTTTTTTATAAACATGAATTTATTAATACAATCTAGTTCTTAAAACTAATAGGTATATATTATTCTAATCTTAAACTACTAATGCTTATTAAAATAACGTATGCACATTTGCACATGAACAGTTACCAGAGAAAAGTTGAGAAAACAGTTACCAGAGAAACAGTTACCAGAGCTGTTGAGTAGTTACCAGAGAAAAGTACCTAATTCATTAGTTGTATTATAAGAGGTGTCTGAAACAACTAAGAATCAAACTACTGACAGAAAAGGTTATTGCTAGTCAGTCCTACTGAAAAAATCTGGGTTCCAATTTGAGTACTTCTATTTATCTATTTTTCTGTAAACACATATATCTCACATTATACATAATATGGAAAACCTTATCACCTACTTCCATTGAAAATTGATATAAAAAAAATTCTAGCCATTGTAAAAAAAAATTCAGAAAGTATTTCAGAGATTGTAGTTTTGATTAAATGAAAACAATACAAATATTTATATTATCTCCACTAGTTCTGTTTTGATATTCAAGAGTCTAGACCAACTTTTCACTTTTCTGTTTTGACTGAACTGATATACAGGGGGTGTCCCATTTTAAGCGAACCAGCGCGATTATTCGGTCCCTGTTAGAAGTACAAAAAATCTAATCCGAGATCAATTTCATAGCTTAAAAGGGGACATGTACTGATGACCTTTGCAGATGAGTCAAGGTTGTCCTTCAATGTTATTTAAATGTCAACTTTAAAATCTTAAATGGATCGACCTGAATTTTATTGCATATTCAGATTTTCCATTGAAATTTGACTTCATTAAATTTTATTTACATGATTTTTTCATTTTATCTTTTTCTTAATTTTTTTTTTTTTTTTTTTTTTTTTTTTTCAAGTTCAATATTTTTTTATCTGAAACTTGCACATGTGAGGTATCAAATTAAAGGTCTTGTCATGCTGAATGAGAAAATATCAGAATAATATTAAAAGATATTTAAAGGCGTCTGATGAAATTGATTTCTGAAATAATAATTTCAAGAAAATTGAGAAAAAAAGTTAAATGAAATTTTGATGTAAATATGTAGTTGAATGTAGTCAATTTTTTATGGCAAATCTGAATATGCAATAAAATTCAGGTCGATTCATTTAAGATTTTGAAATTGGCCTTGAAATAACCTTGAAGCACAAACTTGACATATCTGCAAAGGTCATCAACACATGTCTCTTTTTGAGCTATAGAAATGATCTCGGAATAAAATTTTTGTATTTCCAACAGGGGCCGAGTAATAGCGCTGGTTCGCAAATGGGACACCCTGTATATGTATGTATTTGTTGATGTTACATCAATATATTAATAATTTCAATTGCAATAAGCCTTATAACAATAAATTTAAATATACAAACATCATCCTTAAGTAACTACATAGATGCGAGAAAGGACGTGCCCAAATATAGAGCAGTCGTTTATTTACAAACCATAATCGGTATTTTCAGGTTCCCAGCAGTTGGATGGCCAGAAGTATGGAGTCTGAAATCGAAGAGAACAAAACATGTCATGTCCAAACACAGACTAAAACTATTACATTAAAATTCTTAGATAGTGTGTGCCTCAGGGAAATTTTTGAAAGATGACAGTAAATTTTTTTTGATCTCTATTTTTTTAACAATAATTAATCAAAATTATATACATAATACACGTCAGTGGATAAATGCATGGTAAAACTCTCATTACCTGAAACCTATAGAAGGTATTATCGTTCTTCACTGTCAGTGCATGTTCCTCAATAGGAAACAAATAGCCGTGTGATGCCATCAGATGAGCTATGTGTAGAGCTTCGGCTGTAAAAGAGTAAGCAAAATACAATTTACCATTATATCAGAATAATTATAGCCAAAAATTTCAGAACAACTTGAACATCAAATCTAAATTTAGCACTCAGTTATTTCAAAAATGTTGGTCAATGAAAAAAAAAAAAAAAAATGTACAGCACCACAGGATTAGACTTTACGGTACGCAAGTCCTACAAATACCGAAAGGATCGTCAGAGCCTGAAGTTTTAGATCACATTTAAAATAACACAGTAGTGGCAACTGTGAGAGGTTGACAGTGTATTTTCAAACATTTCAGTGTCATCCGCTAGTGATTGCCACCGGCCCTGCGGAAAAGTTGCCGTCACCCGCTAGGGGGTGACGCCGCACGCAATGTGTTAATAAGGATAAAAAGGGAAAACACTTTTAATCCTACCTTTTGGTGTTAATTTTTAAAATTTGTGTTTATTACACGTGTGATTCAGAAACATACCCTCATAAGAACTCCCGATGTTTGGGACTTAAAACACCGACCTCCAGGTTACGAGTCCGTTACCTTCTTGACCGATGAAACTCAGGTCATATTAAGTCCTATCTTATTTAATTTTAATAAGTTATTCATTCCCAAGCAACCTAAGACAACCATTTTGTTCTTATATGAGCTAATTACTCTCGTCAGGCATAGCTGTTAGGCGAGCTCAGGTTTTGCAAGTGTTGACCACTGAGCAATGAATGCTTGGTAATAGATAACATAGATTTATACTGAAAGTGTCATGTAAAAATGTGGAAATAAATGGAAATGTGCTTTCTTAGATTGTTGGCATGATGGGACTACCTGTCTTGAGCTGAGAGTCAAGAGGCATACATAATTAACTTATGATTCTGGTTCTTAATAATTATAATATTTCTAGCATAATCATAATCACATTTCGTGCACTCAACATGCATAGTAAATGGGGTATCCAGAATCAAGTTGAAACAAAAGAAAACTATGGCTATCATTACTCTAGTACCATTGACATCAATGCCTCCTACCTGAGTTCAATAGTAAATTTCAAAGATTATCATAGGCTGCTTGAGGATAGATTTTGCCAATAAAATTGCATTGACGAAATAATTAAAAAAATCTCTAATACAGAAAACAGATCTAAAAGCCAAACAGATCAGTGATGGTCTTCTTTTTATTCTTAGAAAATTCAACCAAAAGAGCAGTAATAAATAAGACATCTACTAAGACGTTGCACTAATGAACTTTCATTATTATAATAATAAGAACTACATTTTAGTTCACTGACTTAACAGAAAGTGACTTCAAAATTACAATATAAATTTGAATTTTAGATAAATACAATTACTACTCTATCAGTCTTATCAATGATAAGATTTGAAATAAGATAAGAAGTTATCGGAAAGAGAGAGGCAGAAAACACTTAATAAAATACATACAAACTCTGTTTTTTGTTAATAAAGGCCAGCCGTTGAACTTGTTTATAGTACTGAGAAATTGAAATAATATTTCAATAAATAAATTTTCTTTATTATTTTCTGCATGGATTCTAGAAAAAAAAACTTTACCCTTTGAAATTGAAAATATTCAATAGTTAGTACTGCATACAAGAATCATATAAACTCTACCAACACTGGTCTTGTTTTGAGTAGAGATCTCCAACTTGGGCCATAGTACTTGATACAACCCAGACAGCACAGTCAACTGGATGTATACCATACTGTTAGGTGGAAAAAGTCTACTTGCCCACCTGGAAATCAGCTGGAGATTTCCACCTTCCACCTGACCTCCACCTGGAAATCAACTGGAAATGAACTGGAAAGTAACCCAACTTTTAACTGGAAGTCAGTTGCCCAAAGTCAACTGGATTTGTTCCACTTATTTCCAGCTACTTATAGCGCTCTCTAGTGGATGGGTAGTAACTCACTACCACAATGTTGACATACCTATTTACCTATACTGTACATTATACTACATAATAATCAAATGCTACGCTCTTGGTTTTGAGGTCGTGGGTTCGAATCCCATTATATGCATTTTTTTTGCAAATAATAATAATAATAATAGTAATAAAAATCTAGAAACAAATGTATATTAGGCATAAATTCAATTTCAGTTATTTAATTTAGAGGCCATACATTCAAATCTCATGAAGAATATTTTTTTTGTATAAAAATAAAGTAATAAATTTTAAATAGGTTTTTTTAACACATACACACACACAAATTTGGGTATAATTTTTTTTTTATAGAAATTTGGAAAGAAAAAGAAAATAACTAATCTGTTTTAAACAACACAATTCAAATAAGACTCTTTAACATGATTATATTTTACAATAAGAGTGTTTATTATTAATAAAAAAATTGTCACAAAAGTGTAAAATGCACTATTAAATTTCCACCATGTCACAAGACCTTGTACCAATGTATCACAAGTACTTCCTAAGTAGGTATAATAATACTATATATAATACTCAAAGTTGTGCATGTCTGGCTGACTATGTCCTCTTGGGGTTAAAATACGAAACGGTACTTTCACTGAGAGTTCACCCCCCCCCCCTAAGCCACCTTCAACATACTAGAAAATTATCAAAATAAAAATATGTAATACAATTTTCAAGTGCACTGGTAATCAAGTGGTTAACGTGCTAGTCAGATAATCCACTTAGCGTAGGGTTCCGTTGTTTCAATTTTTTCCTCATTATGGTTGTGACCACATAATAATAAGACTCTGAGGGTTAGGTGGTAGAAAATGCTTTGAGCATAACCTGACCTGGTGGTTACCTTCCAATTAAAAATGTTATTATTATTTTCATTAGGACACCGGCCATGAGAAAAAACCTTAATGGTGACAAAATGCCAGGTTTTAGCTAGTATAGAAATAAAATAATGATATCCAATTATAAAATATGCTCATACCATGTACATAATCACAATAAAATAATAATACTATGTAAATGAAAATATATTTCTTCAGTGAAAACCAAAAATAACAAAGAAATAAACTAATAGCCAGCAGAAAATGATGATGAGGCATTGAATACACCAGTTTTTATGAAATAGCCAAAGTTAAGCAATGTCTAACGTGGTGGAACATGGATTAGTGAATGTTATTATGTATTTGTAATCCTTCATGACAATTTACATACTTCTGTGGCTAATTAGAATTGCTGGGTTGTTTGCTTTGAGAATTATTACCAAAAAAGCATTGTTATACTTAAATTAAAACAAAATTGACTTAATTGTTAAGACTAGTGAAATTATAAAACACAATAGTGTGGAACACTTTTTTTTAATAGATATAAAATGAACACAAAATTTGAGGGGCTTCATAGTAATAAGGTGGTTTAGAAAGCTGAATAGTTAATATTATTATTAGAGACAGTGCACAGAAGATTGGCTAATTAATTTTGAGTCAAATAATCAGGAAGCATGTAAAAAAGTATACACTACATCATCTTTTTAGTGTGGCAGAAGCACGTACGAGTGAAAAATTCATTTTATAATAAAATATTATGTATTGCATATCTAAATAAAATCCACAGAATGAAAATTTTCATTATCTAGCACCATACATCAGATAATTCAGCTGTTTCCTTGCTTGACCCAGGACCTTTTTTAAGGTACAATTCCAAGTGAATTGATGGTGTTGAACCCCTGTGCTAGTTTGACTGTCCAGTGTCCAGGAACAGTAGAGTGCAGAAAGTTCATTATTGTCCAAGTGCATGGAGTATTGTCCAATGAAGAATGTTATCCATTTTTAACTTTTTGTTGTCCTTTCCTTTTCTTCTGTCACGATTCACGATTTAGAATTTTAGACAAACCAAAGAACTCCTTCTGTGACATCTCAAAATCAAATATGGAGTTCAGTAAGAATTAACACTTTCTCGAAATCAAATTTGAAGTTCAGTTAGAATTAACACTTGCAGTAGTTATAAAAATGTTCAAAAACTAATTGAAATAGGTACCAATTATAAAAAGAATTAAAACAACTCACAATAATCGAGAATCACAAAAACGGAATTTCTCTAAAAAATTATTCAAAGATTAAAGATGGCGAATGCAACAAGAACACTCTCGGTAAAGTTCGTGTGAAACCCGAATCTATCCGAGAGCGCGTTTTAACTGAACTGGAGAAATGTGGAGCATCTACAGCTGACTGGTCAACTGACTAAATTCTATTTATGTCCTAGCTGGAGAGATTCGTTATACTTCCAGCTGACTGCCCAGGTGACTGAGTCTAGATGGATTTTTGTTGGAAATATCCAGGTGGCTGGTCAACTGATTTAATCCATAATGGAAAAATCCAGCTGTCGGGACAGCTGGAGGTCCAGTTGACTTTATACACCTGGATATTTCCACCTTAAATCCAGACTGGAAGTCACCTGCCGTGCTGTCTGGGAACATCTTTTTTAGTGGGGAGCTGCAAAGGGTTTGGGCTCCCATTGTTACCTCTGTCCTTATTGTTAGAGAACTATCGAAATCCAGTATAAAACTGTATTATTGTAATTATTTGTTTGCCAGACCATAATAACTCACTCTTTTGACAAGCCAATCTAAATAAATTTAATCTAAATAAATTATTTTACCCCCTATACATTAGCCCTAGATAGACCAAGGGAGAGCATATTTTGCCCACGCTCTGAAGATCTATTTCATTCTGCAGGTGTGGGTTTGATTTTCAAGGTAATTCTCAAAATCTTACCTAACTTACTGCTGATGTAGTTATCATCACTTTTCTAAGTGAAAGCTTTGTGAAAAACACTAGTTTTTTTCTCAAAACAATGATTAAAACTTTAAATGTGAAAAGTTGTCAGTAAGAGTAAAAATGCCATTTTGGACAATTTATCAACTATACATAAAAGTCCAAAAAGCACAGAGTACCCTGTTTTAATTGTTCAGAAGACACCCATTTGAATGCGTCACTTGCACCTATTTTTCTATTGGCTCTATTGAAAATTTTCATCGTAAGGCGAAAGACTTACGATTAACTTAAAAAACCATAAATATATGGTTTTTTTTTTCAATCTCTAAAGTCTCACGCGTCAAAAACATGCCGACTTAAATCAATTCTTTTTAACTTTTAAACCACTTCTAACCAATTTTATTTCCGATAAATTTCTAATATTAAAAATCGAAGTATTGTGTTCGTTTTTGTAAAAAAAAAAAATAATATTTTTTGCTCCGATTTCAATTTTTTTCATATTTCTGGACGTTTCATGACCTCCTGAGCAACTTTGGTTTTGTGTCTGTCTTGTTACGCGCAAATCTCAGTAACCACTGAACGGATTTTGACGAAATTTTGTAAACATATAGGAGAAATTCTGTAGATGATCCCATTGTAAATTCATCAATTTCGCACTAGCGGTTCTTGGTGATAGAGACCATGCGCTTGACCACTAACTTTTCACTTAAATACTTATATCTCGTGAACGGTACAACCGATTTTGATGAAATTTTGTACGTATATGCGCATTAGCGTTTTACATATTGCACTTATATTTATTTTAAAAAAAAATTGATTTACCTCTGATATTTAAGAAAATCCAAGATTTTGGACAAAAAAGTAAAAAAATAAGGTCCACGACTTGCCGATACAGAATTTTTTGTAGAATCTAGAATGCAGGAATAATGGTATTCTACCATATAAAACTTATAAACCATATAAATTTGAAGAAAATAGGTTAAGGGATTTGGAAGATATAAGTGATTTAGTATAAAATCTCAAAATTGCTCTTTCTTGGTCTTACTTGTGACAAAATACATTGGTCTTTCTTTCTAGGTTTAAAACAATGGATATAAATGGGATGATAAAGATAAGCTATTTTACCCACAAAGAAGCATAAAATATGTAAGCTTAGCATAATATTATTATTCTTATTTTTTTAAATCTAGAACAAGGCTGCCTAACCACAGGCCTGCTAGCTATAATATAACACGCCGTCAGGCGTGCTAGTCTATTAATATAAATAACACTTTTTTCTTCTAAAATTAAATTTATCAAGAACTGGACAGTTTTTTTTTAATATTGCCTGCAGCGCTTATAATAGTGACTTTAATGACTATTGACAGCATTTAATTTTATTGTGATGGTGGATAAACATTTGCTGCTTTCAAGGTGTATTCAAGGAGATGGACTTTCTAGACATATAAACCAATGACCTCTTATACAGCATAAATGGAACATAGAGAGATAGATCTCAACCTATGAAGCAACTTTGCCCCAATCACAATGCATTGTGCTTGTAAACAAATAACAAGATCACAATCGCCAATAAAGAGGTGAAAATCTCGGATAAAGCCATGACCTTATTTGTTCAACCGATTTAAATGAGTAGGATTCCTAATTGTAGTTATCTAAAGTGTAGAATTCAAAAATGACCTGTTTTTTCCAAAGGTAGATAACCTGGAATGCTCCGAAGGTAATTGAGTGGTGTCGGTGATTTTCAAGCCCTTTAAATTCATTAAAAATCTAAGATTTTTCATCAAATTAAATTTAAAAAATGTCATGGGGGCAAAAATAGCAGTTTTTGTCCAATATTGACCAAAATTTGTCAACAAATAGATTTTAATTTCCTGAAGTTGCTTGTTAAAAGTTTTTTTAATACCTAAAAATCAGCAAATGCTGATCAATTCACTGTAAGAAAATGGGATATTTTAAGGGAATGGGACATTTCAAGAAAATGTGAAATTTCAAGAAAATGGGGAATGGCACATCTTTATTGACAATTGTGAACTTGTTGTTTGTTTACAAATACATGTAATCAGGGTTGCTTCATATATTATGTTGAGATATTCAGTACCCATGTTTAATAATTTTGGCCCACCTCTGCAATTGGTTGGGCAGCCTTGCTCTAGAATAAAACTACTTTAGAAGCAAACAAGCAGAAAGTCATAGCATAGAGCACTCACAATCAAAATGAAACACAACATAAATCAAGTCAGCAAGGGATGCAAGAATCAAAATTCATAAGGTTACCCTGGCTCTCAATATCAAGATTTTTTGTCATCCACAGAATTAAGTCTTGTCCTGCAACACAGAGAGGGAATATAAGGTAGTTTAAAAGTTAAATAAATACAAAATCTTAAATTCAAATTTATGTCCTGAACATACACTTCTTTATTAAAATAATAAAGTTTCAATGGCCTTCCTTATCACACAATCTACCTATAAGTTCTCTCAACATAACTTTAATGATAATGTTCATGAGATGTGTCTAATAAAAGGTAGGAATAAAAATGAGACATGTCATTTTGATTATTTCTTATATTTTTTATATTATTATAAATAATTGTAGAATTTGTAATCTTTTCTTTGCAAAAAAACTACATCTGTATTTCTATATACATATTTAAATGACAGTGCTTCTAATAATAATTCAACAACCTCTTGGGGGTGCTTAATATCCTTGAAAGGAGATACCTATAGATGTACTATCCATATTCAAGTTGCTTGCATTGGAATAAAATCATCAATTCTCTCTATAATAATTTTATGTTTTTTTTTCTATTTGATTAATCAATCTTATAAAATACAGTCCAATACTCTGTTTATCCTGCAAGAATGAGACTAAAGAGTCCCTTTACTCTCACAGTCTATGTTGATTAATCAAAATAATAATATGATTACCTGAGTCAAAGGACTATTATTTAATATTTAAGTTCAAAATTTAATTTGAACTTGGACTTACCTGTAAATACAGAAGGTATCTTAGACATGAAGCTCTTGACTGTCCTTACAGGAACCCCAGTAGTTTCATTCTGCATCTTGTCTATGATTGCCTCCATCTGAAATCATAATATAGCAGATGGTTGTACAAAATTAAACAGATTTTTTTTCAACATCTGAGTTCAAGAGTGATTAATTTCAAAATCCTCTAAAAACAATGTCCATGCAAATTATTGTAGATTTTTTTTTTCTTGTGAGCTTCATTGTTCAAGAGATAATATTTATATTACACTCTTTTTTAAATAAGATTTATTTAAAAAAGGGCAGTTAATTTTATTTTCCATATCTTGATGTTTCAATGTTGATAGTTAAAACCATATTTAATGCAATATCTCTTTCATTTTTACAAGTTTTGTTAGAATCCCTTACTTTATTTTGAGAGTAGCGCATTACCAAAATTAAAAATATAGGAATACAAGATGTCTAAACAACACTTAAAAGTTATATATATTATACCTTTCTGTAAACTAAAGCATTTGGGGCTTCAGGTTCTTTTGGAGGCTGAGCAGGTGAGTACACGCTACAGCTTAAGCTATCACCTCTATGCCCACTGGCTTTGTCCATGTTCATTGTTACCATTTTCTTATAATTTCAAAAGAAATCACTTATATCATCTGGAATCAAAATAAAAATGTTCAAAATAGAAATTCAATTAATAAATTGACAGATTTTCCATTCTTTAACAAAATCGATCACTGACCTCTCTAAAATAATTATTGGTGGTTTGGCATGTTTTAAAAATTTCACTTCCTTTCTCAACTCTCTTTCAAAAAAAAAAAAATAATAATAATAATAAAACATTATTTCAGTGGTATTTTTTTTAGTGACTTTCTATAGAAAAAAAATATTAAAAGAAATCAAAACTAAATTTACATTAACAACCTATACAAACATCAAAAACTTTAATGCTAAAATTTTGATTTGTTGTCTGACTCTTTGATTGGAATGTTTGACACTGTTTGAGTCATGAATGGACCTCAAAGGGACCTCAAAGGGCAATTTTTGATTCAATCTAAAAATGAGAGAAAAATGCTGTGAAAGTTGGCTTCCTACCCTCTATGCATTTTATGATACAATCTAATATAATATATTTAAAAATTCTTTCTTGATTTGGATTATTTGGTACATGAGAATGTTTCATGACAGTTAATTTGATGGTTGTGCCATTATAAAAATATACCAAGGTGGACTCTCCCAAAGTAATTTTCTCATTAGGTACCCAAAAATAACTTCAAATTCAACTTGGTATGCATAAGTTGTTGTTCTTTACAATGACTACAAAACTATATTGATAAATCCTATCTAAAGATGAAAATCAAAGCCCGAGACTTTTTTCCTTGAATACAGTAAGTTCAATAGAATCAAAATCATTACCTTAGCTATAATTGACAGAATATCTTGGACTGATCT